>PVIC010012794.1:0-39086 GCA_004025085.1 Thryonomys swinderianus | reverse complement strand
ATCAACACCGCATACCACAATGCTGGACGTGGTGGCTCACGCCTGTAATCGCAGCACTTGGAAGGCAGAGACAGGAGGATTGCTGAGTTTGCGGCGGCTTGCCTGGGCACCACAGTGAGCTCAGGGCCAGCCTGAACTACAAAGCGAGACCCTGTCTCAAAAAAAAAAAAAGAAAAAGAAAGAAAGAAAACCCAATGATATACAGTATACAAGAAACACAACCCAAAAGAAATACATAGATTAAAAATAAAAAGGTGAAAACAGTCGGGCGTGGTGGCTCACCCCTGTCATCCCAGCACTCGGGAGGCAGAGGCAGGAGGATTGCTGAGTTCCAGGCTGCCTGGGCTACAGAGTGAGCTCAGCGCCAGCCTGAACTACAAAGTGAGACCCTGTCTAAAAAAAAAAAAAAAAGAAAGAAAGAAAAGGAAAGGGGGTGAAAGCAATATTCCATGCAATAGAAACCCAGAAAAAAGCCGAAGTAGCTATCCTAATTTCAGATAACATAAATTTCAAGGCAAACTAATCAGAAGAGGCAAAGAAGTTCACCACCTACTGATTAAGGAAGCAGTTCAATAGAAAGACACACATATGCATATATACACCAAACACTAACGTTCCAACTTCAAAAAACAGATACCACTGGACATTAAAAATAAAACAAAACAGATATACATCAACACAGTTATAATGACAGACCTCAATACCCCATTCTCACAAACAGATCTCCCAGGCCAAAGAATCAACAAGGAAATATCAGAGTTGAATCAAACCTTCCAGCAAATAGATCAAATAGATAACCACAGAATGTTCCAGTCAGTAACAGAATACACATTCTCTTCAGAAGCACATGGGATTTTCTCCAAAACAGGCCTCATGCTATCTCATAAATCATGCTTAAATAAATGCAAAAGAATCAAAATTAAGGGCTGGGGATTTAACTCAGTGGTTCTAGTGCCTGCCTTGCAAGTGAAAGGTCACAAGTTTGATCCCAAAAACTAAAGAAAAAGGAAAGAAAAGAAAAGATAACAGACTGAGCCCAAATAAGTAGCCTAATTATGTATCTTGAAGCGCTAGAAAACCAAAAGTGATCCAAATCCAAAGCTAGTACAAGGAAAGAAATTCTACAGATCAGAACAGAAATTAATACAGTTGAGGGGTTTTTTTTTTCAATAAAAAGTATACAGAATGAATCAAAGAGCTGCCTCTTTAGCCAGGCATGGTGGTTCCTGCCTGTCATCCAGCCTTTGGGAGCCATAGGCAGGAGGACTGCTGTGAGTTCGAGGCTTGCCTGAGCTATATGGTGAGTTCAGGGCTGGCCTGAACTACAAAGTGAGACCCTAAAACAAAAAAGAGAGAGAGAGCTGGCTCTTTCAAAGAACAAACAAAATAGACAAACCTTTAGTCATTTTCACCGAGAGAAAAAGTAAAGACTCAGGGCTGGAGATTAACTCAGTGGTTCTGGCGCTTGCCTAGCAAGAGCAAGGTCCTTGGTTCGATTCTGGTAACCACATAGAACAATACTAGACGTGGTGAATCACACCCACCAGCAATCAGTACCACATACCACAGTGCTGGCTCATGCCTGTGATCCCAGCACTTGGGAGGCAGAGGCAGGAGGATTGCTGAGTTCGAGGCTTGCCTGGGCTACACAGTGAGCTCAGAGCCAGCCTGACTACAAAGCCAGCCTGACTACAAAGCAAGACCCTGCCCCCCAAAAAAGAAGCCACAAATGTGATCATATCAAATTAAAAACTGTCTGCATGGGCCGGAAGTTTAGCTCAGTGGTTCCGGCGCCTGCCTCGCAAGTGCAAGGTCCTGAGTTCGATCCCTGGTAACCACATATAATGCTGGGCGTGGAGACTCACACCCACCAACAATCAACACCGCATACTACAATGCCAGATGTGGTGGCTCACGCCTGTAATCCCAGCACTCGGGAGGCAGAGACGGGAGGATTGCTGAGTTCGCGGCGGCTTGCCTGGGCACCATGGTGAGCTCAGGGCCAGCCTGAACTACAAAGCGAGACCCTGTCTCAAAAGCAAAAAAAAAAAAACAAAAAAAAAAACTGTCTGCATAACAATGGAAACAACCAACACAGTGAATAGACAACTTTTAAAGAATGGGAAAATTTTTTCCAGCTATTTCTCAGACAGAGGACCAACATCTAGAATATATAAAGAACTAAAAAAAAAATTAAAACTCCCAAAATAAAAGACCAAATCAAAAATGGGTAATGAAATAAACACTTCTCAGAAGAAATAATGTGTGAGAGTCTCCTTCTGAGAGGAGGGGAGCCAGGGATACGAACCACGGACACAGTGAGATTGACCAGTAGCTCGGTTAGCTAATGGCTACTTCACTGGGCTGGCACCAGGTTTTGTTTTGTTTTGTTTTGTTTTGTTTTGTTTTGAGACAGGGTCTCACTTTGTAGTTCAGGCTGGCCCTGAGCTCACTATGGTGCCCAGGCAAGCCGCCGCGAACTCAGCAATCCTCCTGCCTCTGCCTCCCGAGTGCTGGGATGACAGGCGTGAGCCACCACGCCCGGCACTGTGGTATGCGGTGTTGATGGCTGGTGGGCGTGAGTCTCCATGCCCAGCATTGTATGTGGCTACAGGGGATCGAACTCAGGACCTTGCGCTTGCGGGGCAGGCGGTGGAACCACTGAGCTAAATCTTCGGCCCTGGAACAAGGTTTTTACAGCAGTGAAACCGAGTCACGAGCTCAGTGGGACAAACGTGAGGGAGGAGAGAAACCCCCCGGTACGTGCCTGAAGTCACAGTTAATCCCTCTATCAGGAGGAGACAGCGCCGTGCGCCGCAGAAAGTGCCTTAGCCTCAAGGCCGTGTGCAACCGGGACAGCCTGGAGACAGCTCTCCAGGGAGCAGGGACGGGCAGAGCAGCCGAGGACAGAGGCTGCACCCTGTCGCCCTCAGACGCCGGGGCGGAGCTCGCTGGCCTCCACCCTCCTGCACCCGCAGTGAGCCGGCTCTCCGGCTCTCCGGGGTCTGAGGCCCGACGTGCGGGTCCTGTGCTCGAGGCGCCCTCCACAACAATGGTCACTAAAAACATGAAGCACGCTCAGGGCAGGGATTTAGCTCAGTGGTTCCTCGTCTGGCTGGTAAGTACAAGGTCCTGAGTTTGATACTCAGGGATGGCGGGATGGAGAGATGGTCAACCTCTCTGGCCATTAGAGAAACGCAAGTGAAAACAACACTGAGATTCCATCCTCTGCATCGAGAAAGGCTATCGCCAAGAAGTCAGAGAACAACAAAGGCCTGGGTCAGCGCAGGTGTGAACTAACACGATCAGTACGAAAATCAATCGGCGTCGTGCTTCCTGGAAAACCTGAAACGGGGAATTCTACCGAAGCAACTGCAGGATACCTCGGCAAAGTCGTAGTTCAGAGTTTGAAGCCCCGGTGATTCCCAGATTTCTTCTTAGAACCTAGTAACTGGAGAAATTTGTTCGGTTTCTTGGAAACTGCCAACATCCTCCACAGCTGTTCTTTTGGTGGAAGGTCTACAAGTAGCCAACCCCGAGCGCTCGGTTCCTGCTGCTGACCGAGGCGCCTCCTGACGGCGCCCAGTTCCGTGTCGCTACCTACAGTGCTTGTGGCTTTGCTCCTCTTAACGCCCTAAGATCCTTAAAATGCTGCCCAAACACCTGTACTTTCTAAGACTTTATTCATACAGTATTTCATTAAAGTAAGTTACATAGCCATGGGAGACATAGCATATTTAGGGTTTAAACTATAAAAATAGGCATTTTCTCACCATATCTGAAGTTCGTAGTTTTTCACAATTTGTGGCACTCTAGGAGCATAACCCCTGTGAATTTTGGAGTCCCCTGCATTCCTCTCCAAGGTATCTCCCCAAAGAGTGAAAGACATCCTGTCGCAGTGACGTGTGCTCACTTGTGTAGAGAAACACAGCTCATAAGAGCTGGATCTTGGAAGCAGCCTGTACGTCCATCGACAGACGAACGGATAAAGAATATTTATCTACAAAGGAGTACTAGTGTGCCATAAAGAAGGATAACTTTCAGTCACTTGTAAGAGAACGGATGCACCTTGAGACCATTATTCTAACTGAAATAAATCAGACATACAAGCTTAAAGGTTTTATATGGTTTCTCTTATATAAGAATCCCAAACTATAAAGAACAAAATAAAAGATAGTAGGGGGAGAAAAGAGACAGAGGGAGGGTAGGGAAAACGAGGTGGGGCAGAAGGGCCAGGAGAGGGAGGTAACAACTCAGATGTGTCCTGCACCTGTCCCAGCCCCGCAGTATCACCCCACGTTTCCGGCGTGTACCTCAGGGCGTGGGCCCACACCCAGAAAGCAAGGGTCTCACGCCTGTCCTGCTGAGCAGGCGGCACTGGCGGGTCCTGCTCCTCTTGCTAGCCCTTCCGCCCTGACCCACGGCGCCCCTGAGGAGCCCCTCGGGAGAGCAGACCCTTCCTCCCGGTTGGACCAGGGCGCAGCCGCTGCTTGGGGAGGGAGGGAGGCGGGCTCAGAGTGAGGTCAGGCTTGGCGGGCGCTCCGAGGTCCCGGGACGCACGTTCAGTGCCGATGTGTGTCTTGGGCCGGAGCGGGCCCTGAGGTCGGCCCCGACTCCCACTCAGGCTACGCTGGGCCCCGAGGTCAGACTCTGTAGGGAGCAGCCGGCTCCCCAAGGTCTCTCCGAGGATCCCGCCAGCTGTCCCGGGCTCCGTGAGGACCAGGAAGGGCCCGTGGGCAGGGACCCCCAGGGAGGGACCGAGTCCAGGGCTCAGCGGGCGTCCAGCTTAGGTGGGCCTGCACGGTGCCTCCCCGGCCCTGTCCCTCCGCGGCTGCTGTCCCTTCTGTGCCCAAGTAGGGGTGGCGAAGCTTTCTGAGCCACAACCCTCCTCACTGGGGTTCTCGGGGTGAGGGCCGGGTGGGAGGCTGTTCCCAGGTAAACACAGCACAGCAGACACTCCCAGCCCGAGTCCTGCCCACGGCTTTCGCATTTACTCCCTCACTGGGCAACACCTTCCTGGCCAGGGTCTTCTATGTTCCCGGCGCTCCCTTAGGGCCGGGTTATGGGAGAGTGAGGCCGACGGACGGACGGACGGACGGACGGACACAGCCTCCGATTTGGGCTCACATTCTGATTAGGAGGGTTGAGATAGGCCACAGGCAGGCAGATAAGCAAATGGATGAGGTCATTTAAAATCACGGAAGACAACAAAGAACAGGAAAGCAAAGGGATGAGGCAGACGGTGGTGGGGCGTCCACTAGAGGAAACCCACGGCCACCGCAGCCTGGCTGCGTCCGTCCCGCTGCCTCCCCGGCCCCTCTGGTCCTTCTCAGTCCCCTGAACTCTGTCTCACCACATAAATCTCGGAGCTTCAAGCAGGAGGGGCCGAGCAGCTCTGATCCGGGGGGCTGAACCCTCACACTTGGGCGGCTCAGCAGGCCGGGGAGAAAGGCTGAGTCCTGCTGGCCAGGGAGGCTGTGCCCAGAGGCCCCTCTCCCAGAGCTGAAGCTCCCATCCAGGGGTGGCGCCGGGTGTCCGAATAAAGGCAGAGAGCAGAGACGTCAGAGCCCACCGCGCACCCCGCGGGAAGGCACAGAGACAGTAAATGCAGAGTCGGCGCCACAGCCACAGGGGACGCCGGCTCCCTCCAGTCCACGTTCAGCCGGGAGCAGCCATGTGCGTTAGAGGCGCCCGCCCTGGGGCTGGCTCTGGACAGGCGCTCCTAGGCGGGCTCAGCGTGGACGAAACCTTCCCTCTCCAGGGTGCTTGTCCCACGCTGGGGCGTGTGCGTGTGTGTGCTCGCATGCGTGCGTGTGTGTGTATGGGGGGCCGGGGCTTCTCAGAAGGGACCGTCTAGGGCGAGGACTCGGCTCTGCGCTGTGGAGGGCGAGGGTCCTGGCCGTCGGCTGAGAAAGGCCGTGGTCGCTCTGCTCGGGGGCGCGTGGCCCTCAGGGAGCAGGTCTGGCTTGTCTGTGCTCCGTGTCTGTTTACGGAGGTCGTTATTGCTGTGACAGAACCGTGGTGTCCCCGCTGAAGCCCAGCGTAGAAGGGACGACCTAGCCACGGTCCGGGGAAGGGACGCGTCTGAGTTCCAGAGCTGCACGGGGACGCTCAGGAGGAGGGGATGGAGCTACTGTCCTAGGGCCGGCAGGTGCCACCTTTGCTGGGCCTGGACAGGCCACTTGGCCTCGGGGAGACTTCGCTCTGGGGTGTGAGGATTTAACGAGGCAATCGCTGGAGAAGTCTCCCTTTTTCACTCTCTTCAGTCAGGTTTTGGAAGCAGGGGCATCACTAACGCCTGCTGTGGCCGAAATCTGCTGATGCCACAGGAGACGGTGTTAGGAAGTAGGGCTCTCCCTTCCTGAAGACCCCTGAAAACGGGAAAAGGGGGCTGAGACAGACCCCCACCTGTCAGGTTAGTGAGTAGACAGCCTCAAGGACGAGGAGGGCACTCACCAGACGCGACTCCCCTGTCACCTGATTTCCGGCTTCTCAGCATCTACAATGATGGGAAGGGAATCTTGGCTACTGTCACCTAGTTTGTGCTATTTTTTTTTTGAGACAGGGTCTCGCTTTGCAGTTCAGGCTGGCCCTGAGCTCACCAGACAGCCTAGGCAAACCTGGAACTCAGCAATCCTCCTGCCTCTGCCTCCTGAGTGCTAGGATTACAGGTGTGAGCCATCACGCCCAGGATTGGGGTATGTGGTACCAGGGATGGAACTCAGGACCTTGTGCTTGAGAGGCAGACACCAGAACCACTGAACTCAATCCCCGGCCCTAGTTTGTGCTGTTTTATTATATCATTTCAAGGAAACTCAACAAACCAGCATTTGCTAGGCCAGATCTTGTTGAGTTTCCTCAGGAGTTTTCAGGTAAGAGCTAACATGGTGGGCCTGAGACTACAGTCACTACAAAGACCTACCTGGCAACTTTTATTTTCTATTTTTGTTTTGTTTTGACCAAGTTTTGCTATGTAGTTCAGGTTGACCTTGAACTCACTACATAGTCGAGAATGGCCTCAAACTTTCAGAGATTCTCCTACCTCAGCCTTCCAAGTTTTGGGATTACAGGTGCATGCCACCATTCCTGGCTATTTTTGGAGGATGTGCAATAGCCCTAGACTCTATGAGTGGATCTGTGGCTCAATATTATGAAGTATTCTGTTAATTTTGAAAACCTACTTTATTTCTGGAGTCTAAAATTTTGGTTTAGGGCTGGGGATTTAGCTCAAATGGTACCAGGACCACCTTGAAGCACAAGGGCCTAAGTTTGATTCCCCAGTACCACAAAAATAAATAAATTAAAAGATATATAGATAGATAAACTTCTGGTCTGTGCTTAGCAAAGATGCCTATGTGACCAGACCCCGCAGAAGCCCTGAGCATCCTGGGAGACACCGTGTCACATGTGCTGACACGTTCCAGCTGGAGAATCAAGCGCGTCCTGACTCCCCCCGGAGAGGGCTCTTAGAAGCTGCTGTCTGGACTCTGTCCCGCGTACCTTTCCCTCTTGCTGACTTTGTAGCCTTGTGCGGTAATAACTCACAGCATCCAAAGGGTTATTTGCTGAGCTCTGTGGTCCTGAGAGCAAATCACTGACCTAGAGGTGGCCTTGGAGGCAGCCAGCAGGGAATTAGGCTAAATTTCAGTCAGCCATAATCCTGTGCTAATCCCTTAGCGTATACACCTTAAACCAGCTCTGTCCAATAAAAATACCTATGCGTATGTCACGCTGGCTGTTCGTCTTCGCAGTTCTTACTGTCTTCACAGAGATCAGCTGTCTAGTCTTCATTCCGCATGCGAGGAAGCCAGGGCCCAGGGTCTGGGAGTACTCGTGTCAGAGCACAGTCCCTGGCTGCCCCGCCCCCCACTGTCTCCTGGCTGACTCGGGTGTTTTGGGAGCCGCAAACTCCAGGCCCCGCCTGGGCGCTGCAATCCTTTCTTCATTTCAAAACAGTGTCCAGATCGCTGCTGGCACCTCCCTGCTGCCAGCCCGGAAGGCCGTCCCAGCGGGTGGCCGGCTGCGCGGAGCCCAGAGCGAGGCGCTCACCCCGCGGCGGCGGCGGGGCTCTGCCAGGCCTTCCTTCCTGTTCACTAGCTCGTGTCGGGCTTCCTGGAAGACTCGGAACGTCAGCACTTTGAAGAATCCCTCGGTCCCGTGCTCCGCAGTCCCTGCTCCCCCTCCAGCAGACCAGCCTGGCTCCTTCCTGCCCCCGAAGCGGGTGAAGCGGTCCTGGGTGCCCGCTGTCTGGCACGCACGAGGCCCAGCACTCTCAGACTGGGAGCCGAACTAGCGTGTGGTTCTTTTCCAGCATCTGCGTCCACTCCCCTCCCAAAGCCTAATGTAAACCATCTACCCTCCTCTGAGAAGCTTACTCGGAGAAGTCACACGTCTCAGATCTTCCTAACCGCGGGAATCCGGCCACGCTCCTGTCTCTGTCTCTGTCTGTCTGTCTGTAAGAGGGACTGAACGCAAAGCCTTCACATTGAGCTACATTCCTAACCCTTTTTTAAAAACACTGTTGTTATTTTTCTTTATTTTGAACAGGGCCTCCCTCACCAAGTCATTAAATTGCCCAAACTGGACTTGAATTTACAATCCTCCTGCCTCAGCCTCTCAGAGTGCCGGGATAGCAGGTGGTGCCACCATGCCTGGCCAGACCAGTCTTATGGGCCCAAAATGTTAGCACATGCTAACTTGAAACTGATGATCTCATATGCCAAAGAGGGTTTTATTTGATGAGAACTTACATGATAAATATTTATCAAGCTCTACCTGAGATGTTAGAAGCAGAGTTTTTGTAGACTTTCTAATTTAGTGCAGAGAGTAGATAAACAAGAAATGAAGAAAAGGACAACAAAGGGTGGATGTACAAAAGGTCAAAGGATCTAGGAACATGGTGAAGCAGCAATGTTAGCAGACACCTGGAGAAGGGGCAGCAGGAAGCCTGTTAGAGGGAGGGCAGAGGGTCCGGGCGGGGATGGGGGAGGAGGAGGGGGGAGGAGGGGGAGGAGGAGGAGCGGGACCGAATGTAAAGCAGCAGATGGATCTGGGAGGATTAGCTGAAGCACTAAGGATCGGAACTGTAACTGGAAGCCGCCAGGTGGAGAACATCTCTATACAGCGAGGCCTGGGAACAGATGAACTGAACATGCTGAGCAGGCTGCAGGCGGAAAACTCAGCCTGTGCCGAAGGGCAGGCCCCTAAGGGCAGAGGCGGCCTGGAGGCCTCCTGGACCCACCTCCGCTCCACCTCGCGCCCACTCCGAGGCCACTCAGACACGCAGGGCTCCTGCTCCCGCCACCTTGGGACTGAAAAGCCTCAGAGACCCTGCTGAGAGGTCACGGAAGCCCCCTAGCAAGGGCCAGTCTTCCCCCAGGGAAAGCAACTCTGTGGCTCCAAGACGATTCAAACGCAGCACCCCAGGTCTGCCTCTTAAACACCAGACCTGGGGTCCAGGGGAATGAGGCAGAAGGGAGCACACGCGGGCAGGGCGCCCCTCCAGCTGGCAGCCTCCCCTGGACACCAGGAAACTCGACCACGCTCTGGAGTGGATGGGCTGCCGGGCACAGGCTCGGAGGACAGCAGGTGCTGAAGAACACGGGCTGGGACACAGACGTGTGCCTCTTCAGGTGCCCGTGAACCTTAAAACCAACCAGCGAGAGAGCAGTACAGACAGGACCCGAGGCTGGACTGGGTGCCGATCCCGTCTCTGTCCCCATGCGGTGGGGACCTGGGGACGTGGCTCCCGCCTCTGGGCTTCAGGGAGGTGTTTGAATAAGTGACCTTTTGTTGAGCACATTCCACTCCATGTCGGTCGCTGTTCAGTTGCTTCTGTGCTTTCCTCGCTCAACTCATTCTGGCCTCCTGGGTGCCTCCCTGCCCAGCACGACCAGAAGTGCCGCAAGGCAGAAAAGTGATGAATTTGCCAGCCCCCAAACATGTTACGTATGTGGTGACATGGGCCCTCTGCTCAAGGACTCCTGGGTAAATTCTGTTACTTATACGCACATCATTCAGACAGAGTTAGAAGGGCCTTAGAATTCATTAACTTGTCTCATCATCACACAGTTGGGGAAACTGAGGCAGAGAGCCAGTGCATTCAAAAAACGTAGTTTTCTTTTTCTTTAAAAATTTTTTTGGGGGCCGAGCATGGTGGCTCATGCCTGTCATGCCAGCACTCAGGAGGCAGAGGCAGGAGGATTGCTGAGTTTGAGGCTTGCCTGGGCTACATAGTGGGCTCAGGGCCAGCCTGAACTACAAAGCAAGACCTTGTCTCAAAAAAAAAAAATTTTTTTTGGCATTACTGGAGTCCCTCACATATGCTAAGTAAATGTTCAATTTTTATGTGCCAGTTAAAATGTTTTAAAGAACATACAAGCGACCGGGATGTGTTTCGGTGCCACCACACCTGCCTGGCAAGTCTTGAGTTTAACCCCTGGTACTGCAAAAAAAAAAAATATAAAAATTTTAAAAAAGACTGCAAAGAGTAAATGTATCTTCTGTTTGCAAATCAGAAGTCTCCTGTGTCCTAGCCAGGAGGTGGCTGTATTCAGAATCCTAGCATACAGCTAGCTAGGCATGATGGCACAGGTCTGAAATTCCAGCTGCTCAGGAGGCTGAGACAGGAGGACCACAAGTCCCAGGCCAGCCTGGGCAGTGCAGAAGGATCCAGTCTCAAGATAAAAAGAGGCATGTGAGTGAGTGAGTCTCAGTCCCTTGGAAGGGATGGGGGACCTCAGCACCTAGCTCTTGTTTCTTACGGACTCCACCTACATACACTAAATGTTCTCAGGTGGCTCACTTCAGTTGATGAAATTTGAAACCCTCAAGACCTTGGCGGGCTGTTTCAGAGCCTGGGTAAGAACTACTTGCCTGGCCGTGCCTCCCCTGGGTCGTGAGTGCGGTGGGTCCCCTTGCCCGGCACCGTCGGCCTCCTCCCACCGCCTGCTGTGACTGCCAGGCCTCACTCCAGTTCTCTTGCCAGGCCTGACTTGCTTGTCACGGTCGCCTGGGGCCTGGGGGGGGCGAGGGGCGGGCCGATTCGCCTCGGAAATCACAGCCAGCCTGCGATTGGCCAGGAGGACCCCAGCCTGGCCACGGATTGGCCATTGCTGAGGGCTTGAAAAGTGGCTGAGAGCACAGGACACCTCACACAGCGGGACGGCTGGCGGCCGGACAGCGCCCTGCGCAGCCATGGCCCGGCTCCTGCGGGCGTCCTGCCTGCTGTCGCTGCTCCTGATGGGCTTCGTCCCGCCCAACCGCGGACAGGAGAAGTCAAAGGTGAGTGGGCTTGCACCCCCCCCCCCACGACCTGCGTCTTCGCATCGCCTTAACCCCGACCTGGCCTTGCAGCTGGGCAGAACGAATCGGAGCAAGGTGTACCCGAGACCCTCGTCATGCCGCCTAGGCAAACCTGGTAGCTGGAAAAGGGGGTGGGGTGGGGCCTCCTGGGCCTTGGTCTGCCCCTGCGGGGAGTGTGACCCTAGGGGGATGGGGGTGCTGGGGCCAGAGTGCTCCCCACGGAGGGGAGGCAGAAGTCAGGAGCGGAGACAGATCCGCTTCCACCCCCCATGCTTGTGGAGAGTTTAGCACAGTGGTACACGCCCCTAATCCGAGTACTCAGGAGGCCGAGGCAGAAGAATCACCCCGAGTTCAAGGCCAGTGTGAGTTACAAAGTGAGCCCCTGTCTCAAACTACACCCCACAATAGTGAACACCAAAAGATTAGAAGAAAAAAGTGTTTGTTTAGGCCCAAGCTTTGGGGCTGTTTCTATAACCCTGAGTCTTCAGTGTTTTCCAAGCCATGATGGTGTTTGCAAGAGCAGGGTCTTCTGCCGGTCTTCACCCGCTCTGTTCCCGGCCTAAATCCCACCAGTCTGCCCTCCTCGAGCCAAGTCTGGGGGCTGGACACCGCCGGCTCCCTTCTCCCCGGCACTGTTCGGAGTCACCTGCTCAGCAGGCCTGTTCCTGGGTGGGAGGGGGACCGCGCCTCATGCTGACGGTGTGGAGCGGAGGTGGGGGCCCGCGGGCAGCGGGGGTCGGGAGTCAGCACCGCCCCTCGGCCGGGGGCTGCCGCCTCGGGGAGACCTGGCTCTGCCTGCGGGCCGGAGGCAAGTGTGGGCCCCATGAGGAACTCGCACAGCCGTGTTTTAGCGGAACTTGAGAGGAGGGATGGGCTCAGAACAGAGTCTCAGCGTGAGGCGCAGTCACGATGCACAGCCAGCCGGGGCTGCCAGCCAGGGACCCCAGGCACACCCATCTCTACTCGCAGGTCCTGAGACCCGAGATGCCACAGCTCCGGCTTCCAGGCCCCAACCAGGACACAGGGATGGGCGGGGCTGTGTTCTGAACAGGAGGGGCCAGAGACTCGGGCTCCTGAGAGGCGATTCCCTCGTGCCGCCTCCCTTCCTCTCTGCAGTCCCTCCGTCCAGCTTGGGACGGCCCAGCTCCCTGCCCTGGTCCTACAAGACTGCAGAAGCTAGAGGTGAAGGGCTGCTGATACGCATGGGATCCTAGTAACCACTGTTTCCAGGTGACTAAACCAGGCAGAGAGGATCCTGGGATCGTAGGCTGACTTCGGGTTGAGAGGCCCTTAAGACAGAACGACTGATTCCATCGTCCAGCAGGGGAGCTAGAGGTCCAGGGAGGGGACGGGGCGCTGCAGGCAGGGGCACGGGCATGCCCAGACACAGGTCCCCTTCCCAGGCCAGTGCGCCTTTCCCAGCATCACACTGCGAGGACAGGAAGATGGGGAGCAACTCCAGCCAGCCAGGGGCTGAGGGTCCCCCCGCCCCAACCCAGCCCTCAGACCAGCACTACTCTTCTCTGATCCTCAAGCCTCTAGTCCCTGAGGCCTGCCCACCCTGTTCACTAGGGTCGAGGGCTTCATGGGCCCAGCACAAGGGACAGGCCATATTCTGGGGGTCTGAGCCCTAGTGCCCAGCATGAGTGTGGCAGGCAGCTCCCTGAAACGGATCACCCGCTGACCGCTCACTGGCCCAAGCAGGAAGTGTGACGGCTTCCCTGCTCTCCCTCCTCCTGGGGACCTGCAGGCCAACATGTCACCTTTTGCGTGCTGGCTGGTGACATCCAAGGCCTTTCTCTCCACATCCTGTAGGAAACTCAGGGCCCTGTAGCCCAGTGCAGGCAGAGCAGACACTAACCATGGATGTGCCTATTTCTCTCAGGACTGCAGGCCTACTGTGAGCAGCCAATCAGTCCCCGCAGCCCTTTATCCTCAGTACAGCAGAGTGAAGGCGACTTGCCTGAGGCCACATCGCAAGCAGAAACTCCAAACTAGAGTGAGGGGCTGTCTGTGCCCCACCCACCACGGCCTGGGCCAGTGGCTCAGTTTCCTGTTGTCTCTGGGCTCAAAGGCTTTTCTTCTCCCCACTTTCCCAGAGATGGCGGCGCTTAGGTCAGGATGGAGCTGCTAGTAGGCAGGCACTGGCATCAGCCGCCAGGCCTCGGGGCCAGCTGGGGTGTTCGGGCGCGCTGCTGTGCTCACTCTGTGAGGGAGGGGCGACCTCCACTGGGCCTGGGAAGCAGGGAGGAGCCTGAGCTTGATCTTGGTCCTGCCGCCAGCACAGCCCGGAGTCCTGGGTGTGGAACCTCAGGCTCGATTTGCACCGCCAAGCAGGAGGGACAGCTGGCTGCGGAGCAGCTCACCCATCTCAGCAGGCCTGTGGCAGTCCCGGGACGGTGGCGCTCTGTACCTCATGCCTGCGGGCCTCCCAGCAGAGCTTTCACCCAGATAGGTGCAGGTGCCTGGCCTCCGCAGCAGGCTTTCCAGAGCATGACGGAAGAGGGCGAGTGAACTTGCATCTCTACCAGCTGTCTTTGAAGCCTGCCCAGCATTTGGGTACTTCGTGCCTCTCCTGGGATTGAGGCCTGAGTGGACCTTAGACATCGCCTGGCTCCTGGCTTTCCCTTCCACCACACCCTGCCCATCTGCTGAATCCTGTCACAGTTGGTGAAACTTTCAAGAGCAGACCAGAGTTCCCTATCTGGGTTGGGGAGCAGGCCGGGGAACACAGGGATCACGCAGTCCACGGGTGGGATCCCTGCGCTTGTGGTAACCCCATTCCCTCCTCCCCAGTGATGGCGATGTTTTCCGGTCATTCAGTTCGGAATGGCTGATCTGGTGCAAGAAACTCTGGGGAGGACACAGGCCCACCTCAGTGCCACATGGAGTTCGCGGCAGAGGGGAGGTGGAGCCCAGGCCTCGCACCCTTCGTATCCTGGAGGTTGACTCAAAGCAGCAGTAGGGCAGAGAGTACACAGGTCATTGTCACAATCTCTCATTTACTTGGGACATCTAGTACAAGCGGGGCACTGTGGCTTCGCCCTGTCACACAGAGCCCTGGCACTGGCCTCTCTCCACCCTGGCTCTTGGTCCTACTTTATTTTGTGACAAGTCTTCGAGATGTGGAGACTCTGGCCCCATCCTGCTGCTTCCTCCTTTCAGTCCGTTTTTCCTTCCCAGAGGCCTAGTTCAGGCTGCTTCATCACTTGCCCGGATTCCCCCAACAGGCACCTGACCCCTCAGTGTCAGTCTGTCCAGTAGCCCAGACGGGCCCTTGGGCCTGGCATGTTCCAAAGTTGGCACTGACGTGGAGATAATTATCATGAAGTAATTTCCTTAGTGCTCGCTTATTAGGTACTTCTGAGGTGCATAATGCTCAGGTGCTTACTGGACACTTGAACAGGTTCATAATCATTGCATACGAGCAGGGAGATCCTGGTTGGGTCCAGTCTGGGTGGCTCCAAGCCACTCTCCCTGCTGGACTCTCACTTGAAAATGGAGACATCTCCCACGGCCCACTCTAACTCTTCTTGGTGCTGGTCTTTTTTCCCTTCCAGATAGAGTGCCATGGTGGCATGAGTGGCACCATCTATGAGTATGGGGCCCTCACCATTGATGGCGAGGAATACATCCCTTTTAAGAAGTACAGTGGCAAATACATCCTCTTTGTCAACGTGGCCAGCTACTGAGGCCTGACAGACCAGTACCTTGGTAAGAGCCCACCCTCCCACCACTGCTTTTCTGTCACAGGGACACAATCACAAGAATTTCTCCGGTGTCAGGGGCAGAGGGTGACACAGTGGAAGAGTCTCAGCTCCACAGTGTTCCTGTGTGTGTATGCCTTACTGGGGATGGAACCCAGGGTGGTACCACTGAGATACTACATCCCCATCTGTTTTAAAAAACTTTTTGATACAGGGTCTTCCTAAGTCACTAAGTTCCCCAGGCAGGGCTCAAACTTGCAGTCTTCCTGTCTCAGCCTCCCAGAGTACTGGGACTATAGGTGTGCAGCACCATGCCAGGCTTGTGGCATGTTTTTCTGAAAATGATTCTGAAGTAAGTCTGAAGTGTGACTGCCTTCAGGAATATTCTAGATCCCTGGTTATCCTTATCTGTGGAACCTCTGCTACCTTAGAAGCACAGGGATGGAGATGGGGTTGACAGTGAAAACCCACCCTTTCTTATTCCTACTGTGAGAGCAGTAAGAAGTAGCAGCTGGCTCAGTTTTCCTGGGAATGTCTCACCTTCCCTCAGCTCCACCCGGTGCATGTGGCAAGTGAATGCTAAAATAAACTAGAAAGGTGACCTGCTTTCTTTACCCTCTCCTCAGTAAAGGGCGGAAAGGGGCCTAAGACCCAGGCCCCAACTCCCTAGTACACTCAGCCCCTTCTCCTCCAGAGGGCCAGAGGAAGGAGCCTGAGGTGGGTGGGTTTCACAGCAGCCTGGAGAAGACACTTGGGGCTCTGTCTGCTGCCAGGTTGGGGTTGGCTGGCAGGGGCCAGGGAGGCCAGGGCACCTGACTGGGTGTTCTGCCTGGCACTCTCAGGCAGTTCCTGGAAGCAGACCACAAGCTGAGGGGCTGGTGCAGCACTGCTCCGTCCTGCTGCTTTCCAGCGCCTCCGTGCAGAGGTGGATGCGAGGCACTGTACGAAGCTGGGGTGCAGGTCTCCAGGGAGGTGGTCTGAGCCTCCCTGGGTCCCTGAATCCCACAGGAAGGAGGGTTGTGCAGGCCCTGGTCCATCCAGTGAGGCCCTCTGCTCTGCCAGGGGTGACAGTGCCCACGGGCATCAGGAGACTCACGCGAAGGTGTCCTGGAGAGCTGGCCACCGACGGCCTGCGTCAGGCTGCACCTGCTAAGCAAGGTTTCCCACTCTCTCCACTGCGGTCCTCAGGGATGGAGGTTAGGACAGGATGTGAGTCCCAGCTTCGCCGGGAGCTCATGGTGATCCCAGCTCTACGCCACTTCGGCTGTTCTGGGCGAGCGGGGATATGGCGCAGACAGGTGGGGGCCTCACCGTGCCACCCTATCTCTGCTCTCTCCCCGAGCAGAGCTGAATGCACTACAGGAAGAGCTTGAACCCTTCGGCCTAGTTGTTCTGGGCTTCCCCTGCAACCAATTTGGAAAACAGGAGCCGGGAGAGAACTCGGAGATCCTCCCCAGCCTCAAGTGAGTGCTCAGCATCCCCAGGAGGCTCCCTGCTTCAGAGGGATGAGGGGGAAGAGCAGGGCGGGGACGCTGAGCAGGAGGACGGGGGACGCGTGGGCGGCGTGTGGCGAGGGCGCCGAGGAGGGCCAGTCCTGCAGACGCGGCCCTCGCTCCGCTGCCTATCCCGAAGAAGCGCAGCCGCCCGCCCCGCCGTCCCTTCCTCCTCTCCGGGCCGCCGACCCAGCCCTTGGGCTCACGCGCCCACGCTCCTCTCAGGTATGTCAGGCCAGGTGGGGGCTTCGTCCCTAACTTCCAGCTCTTTGAGAAAGGGGACGTGAACGGGGAGAAAGAGCAGAAGTTCTACACGTTCCTGAAGGTGAGCGAACGGGAACTAGCGGTGACGGCCGCCCCCTCGAGGCCGCAGCCTGGGGTCGCACCGTGCGGGGCGGGGAGGGCCTCGTGGGGCCGCCCGGAGCTTGCTCTCCCCTCCGTGCCAAGCGCCAGGCCGCTGAGCCAGGTCGGTGGGTCGGTCGGCGAGGAGGCGGGGAGGCGGCAAGCCTCCCGCCTGTCTTCCCCTCTGCCGCAGAACTCCTGCCCTCCCACCTCCGAGCTCGTGGGCTCCCCCGGCCGCCTCTTCTGGGAGCCCATGAAAGTCCACGACATCCGCTGGAACTTCGAGAAGTTCCTCGTGGGGCCCGACGGCAGGCCTGTCCTGCGCTGGCACCACCGCACCACCGTGGGCAACGTCAAGGTGGACATCCTGGCCTACATGAGGCGGCAGGCAGCCCTGACGGCCCGGGGGAAGTAACCGCAGCCCCGCACCTCCCCACCCCGCCAGGCCAGGGCCGGGGCCTCGGCTCAGGAAGGAACCCTTTGCCCACCACACTCACCCTCCCACAGCGTCTCACAGGCCCACCTCGCCACCGACGTGCGCGTGCGCCGGCCCTGTGGGTGCGCTGCGCATGCGCCTGCCCGTCCGTGCGCACGCGCCCCACGTGCCCGTGCGAGAGTGCCGCTCGCTCGCCCGTCCCCGTGACAATTCGCGTTCGTGAGCCCAAAGCGCAAGGCCGACTGACCTTACCTGGACGTCCGACAGCAGCGTAGCCCCTGGTTTCTGGTCTCCCCTGGCGCACCGCCCCGTCCTGTCCTTCCTGAACGGCCTCCGAGACCCTGCCAGCCCCAGCCCGCCACGCCCCAGTGGGCCGTGCCGAGCGGGCGCGTCTCCGTGAGGGAGGGGCCCGAAGCCCGAGGGCGGGCCCCCCCTGAGCCTGCCTCGGGCCGGCCCTTGTGCATTCAGGCCGAGCCCGGGCAGGGACGCGGCCCTGCTCCTAAGCAGCGCGTGCCTCTGCCCTTGCCCTGTCCTCTGCCGCCCTCAAACCAGTAAAGCCTTTTCTGCAGCAGCCAGTCTCCTGGTGCTTCCTCGCCGGCGGCGCCCAGGGTGTGGGCGGGACTGAGGGTAGGGAGGAGGTCCGGGCCCCCTAGGCGCCTGCAGCCCGCAGGCTGGACAGGCAGGCCTGGCTTAACTGGCCATGTATAAGATACAGGTTATTTTTAATTTTTTAAAAAAATTTTATTTTGAGACAGGGTCTCACTCTCTAGTTCAGGGTGCTTGCTGAGCTCACTGTGTAGCCCAGGCAAGCCTCAAACTCAGCAATCCTCCTGCCTCTGCCTCCCGAGTGCTGGGATGACAGGTGTGAGCCACCACACCCAGCACTGTGGTATATGGTTACTAGGGATCGAACCAGGGACCTTGCACTTTTGAGGCAGGCGTGGGAACCGCTGAGCTATATCTTGCCCCCTAAAAACACTTTCTGATGATCCGGATGCCTAACTTGCCTGCTTCCAGAGGGACAGGCCCAGCAGGCCACTCTGCTTCCGTTCGTGCGTGGAGCCCTTCACCAGCTGGTGTTCACAGCGGGCCTCCTAATGGGCGAGGGCACAACCAGCACCCAGAGCCAAGCCCTGAGGCCCGCCCAGACCTTTCCCTGCTGCGGCTCTCAGCGCGTGGGGAGAGGTGTGGAAAGGGGCTAGAACACACAACACCAACCACAGCATGCTTATTTTCAACTGTTTTATGTCCAAGATTTGTGCAAATAGGTGCATAGGGACAGAAGCCACCCCAGTGTGGTCCTTGGACACCACACACGTGCAGCTGTGGGGCCAGTGCCCTCTGCAGATGTGGCCGCGTGGCCTTCGTTCTGGGGTGTGGTGGCTCTGCCAAGGCAGCCTCGGTGGAGGTGGACAGCACCTCTGTCCTGTAGCTCCTCAGAGGGACGGGTGGGCACCGGCAGGCAGGTCAGAGCTAGCAAGGCCTCTCTCCACATGGTGGCAGCCATCAGGGCAGTGAATCTCTCCCTGGTCACGCCCAGGGGAAGCGGGTGGACGCTTCCGGTGGAGCTTCTGCCATCCCCTCTCCACGACGGTCAGCACGGGAAGTGTGAGGCACCGCCTGTCCCGGCCTCCTGTCCTGCTGAGGCGCTGGCCGCACAGGGCACATGCCTCTAGTTTTTCGGTAGTCTGAGGTCAGCCAGTTCTGCAAGATGAAGGCGGAGCCCAATGACACAATGTGGTCTCACTGTGGCCCCTCACAGTCATTTTTTGGAGACTCTATAACAAAAATTTTGAGGACTTAAAAATTACATGGTATGGTTAGCTTTTAAACCTTACAAGGAACAATAGCGCGTGCCTAACAGTGTGGGAGTGCCAGGCTGTGCCGTGGCCTGAAACCTTCTCCCTTAAATTATGCCAGATCTCCTGTCCCAGCAGCAGAAGCCGTTCGTTATCTTCTCCAAGAACAGCCTCTCCCCGGCGCCACCACCCAGCGCACTCCGAGGGTGAACGCAGACATCAGCACCTCGGGAAGACTTTCCTCGGCCCTCTTCCAGGTCCAGTCCCTCGGCTGCCCGATCTTAGGAAAACCTCCTGCTTGTCAGTGCAGCCTGCTGTGTGACTTTTAAACTCCGCTTCTGCCTCCTCAGACCCCCGGAGAGCAGATCCGCGGGAGCAGAGGCTGTGTCTGCACTGCCGTCTACACGCCCCTGACCCAGCCCAGTGCTTGGGACAAAGACGACAATCTAGAGTGGACAAACGGCTCCAGTACATTTGTCCCACAGCGGGTGTCACTCCCCTTTCAACCCGCTTAGGAAGCTGGGTCTTCCCTCCATGAAGGTCGGCACGCTGCAGCATTTCTACTCCTGGGGGCTGGGCCGACGCTGGCAGGGGAGACACTGCCTCCCCCAGGGGGCTGAGCCCCAGTGCGAGGGGACCACACCCACCTGGCTCTTCAGGCCGGGCCGCGGCTGTGTCCACCACTTGCGAGCTCTGATTCCGCAGGGTGCCACAGGGTGGGTGCCAGGTGTACTCTGGCTGCAACAAAACCAGTGCTTAATCCACAGCCACACTTGAAAACCACATGAGCAGCTGTGATGCCAAGGAGGACGAGGTGCCTGGAGGACTAGTACCACCGAGTCCTCCAGCTGTCCAGGCAACATTCCCAGTGAAGACTGCAGCCCAGAAGGAAGAAAGAAATGTCACCCAGTTCAGAAAGGGGCCAAGCTGGGCTCGGAGTGACCGATCTCTTCAGCTTACATCCTACTCCAGCAGCGAACAAAGAAGAGTCCTACTAGGGAAGCTGGACAGGATGCCAGCGACTGCCCAGGGAGCCTGGGGATGTGGCAGAGGGGCTGGACAACAGGGGCAGGTGGCAGCGAATTATTTGGAGAAAAAACTTACAGAAAAGGAAAGAAAGCAAAATGAGAGGAATGTGGTCAAGCTCTGGAAGCTGGCATGTGTGGAGGTGAAGCCAAACCCGCACTCTGACCCTCCCGGCCCGGCGCCTCACTCAGCTGTCTCCCCTGTGCCAGGGACCCTGACTGCCTCCGGCTGCTACCCACTGTTGCCCACAGACAGGAAGGGCCAAGGCTGCAGCTCCCGCCCTGGCAAGGTCTCCAGCAGCCCCTGGGCACACCTTGCACAGGAGGGCACAGACTCACCAGGTGGTAGAGGCGGGAGCTGGGGAGCGGGGCTGGGTGATCCATGCCCATAGGGGGTGGCGGGTAGCGGATCTGGGACCAGTCCTCGAAGCCGTGATGTGGCACCATGGCTGGCATAGGCGGGTAGGCATAGGGGTAGGCCCCGCAGATGTGGTCTGGGTGGGGCTCCACATGGTAGCGCTCTCCCGTGGCCTGCGAGGAAGACGCTCGTGTGGGTCTGCTCGGCAAGACTGCGCAGCAGCACCACCTCACTTCCCTGCTCCCGAGTGCCAGTCCTCTGAGGGCACGGAATGCCAGGAGAAGACACTGGGCACCCTGTGTGGAAATGTGGTCGTGTGATGGAAGGGTGGGAGCAAAGACACAAGTGGCACCGGCACAGATGACCACCAGCGATGCCAGCGCTGTGTCCTGGTGCTTCTGAGCCACAATGTGGGCGGCACCGGCACCGCCTCTCCCCCGCGCTCCCCAGCCAGAGCCCAGGAGCTCTGCGCCGTCCCCACACACCTTGGCTTTCCTCTTCTGCTGTCTCAGGGCCTCTTTCACCTTCTCCTCCTCTTTCAGGGCTTTCAGCTGGAGGAGGGTGCAGGGAGGGAGGAGACACATGCTGACACAGGAGGCCCCAAGCCTGGGAGTGGCCTGGCTGTTGCCTCAGGGCCCCGGCAGGGCTGACGTGGGCGGGTGGGTGCACGGGGAGCCCTGCGCTCTGTGGATGCGGGTGGGGTGCTGCTTCTGGGCTGGTGGACACCAGTGCCCATGCACTCGGAGCCTCTGTCTCGGACTGAGCCTTCTTGCTGCGCAGGCCCAGAGAGGTGAAGGACTGGCTGGTCCCGGGAAGAGACCAGCGGGCCTGCAGCCCTCCCTCCCGTGGGGACGGGCCCCCCCGGCGCGGCGCCCCCACCTGGGTGTTGGAGAGGGCGACCTGGGCCTGCAGCTTCTCCACCTGCTTCTTCAGCTCCTCCTTCTCCTCGTTCATGCGCTCCCGGTCGCTGCGCTCCCTCTGGAAGTCCTCCTCGAAGATCTTGACCTGAGGGGTGGGCAGGCAGGGCCACTCGAGCGAGGCTGCCCTCCACGCGTGGGCCCAAGCCCCATGCTTCCTGCGGTGGGCGCTGGCATCAGGGCTGCCTTCACCCGGCTCGGGCTTCACCACGGTATGGGCGGGCGCACTGCTGCCCACAGCCCACCTGGAACAGGACGGCTCTGTGTCCCTCTATCTTTTTTTCTTTTTGAGACAGGGTCTTGCTGTGTAGCTCAGGCTGGCCCTGAGCTCACTCTGTAGCCCAGGCAAGCCTCAAAATCAGCAATCCTCCTGTCTCTGCCTCCTGAGTGCTGGGATGACAGGTGTGAGCCACCACGCCTGGCACTGTGCTATGTGCTACTGATTGCTGGTGGGCATGAGTCACCACGCCCAGCATTGTTGTATATGGTTACCAGGATCGAACTCAGGACTCAGGACTTCATGCTTGTGAGGCAGGTGCCGGAACCAACGAGCTAAATCTCTGGCTCTGCATCCCTCTATCCCCAGTAACCACATACAATGCTGGGTGTGGAGACTCATGCCCACAAGCCATCAATACCACATACCACAGTGCCGGGTGTGGTGGCTCACACCTGTGATCCCAGCACCTGGGAGGCAGAAGCAGGAGGATCGCTGAGTTCCAGGCTTGCCTGGACTACATAGTGAGCTCAGGGCCAGCCTGAACTACAAAGCGAGACCCTGTCTCAAAAAAAAAAGAAAGAAAGAAAAAGATGAAAGCCATCAACCAGAGCAATCCCTTTATCTGCTGAGGCTGGCGGGGGCACAGACCCGGTGTGTGGCAGCAGTGGCACTGGGTCTGGTGACTCTGAAGCACAGGGCAGCCTCTGGGGCCCAGGCGAGGGACAGCTGGACCCCGTGGGCTCCCGTCTTCACTGCCAATCACAAGCACTGACTGGGGTCGAGGCGCTTTAGGAGGGCCGACACCCAGCGCCACACAGCAGGGGGCCCCGCGAGGGCCAGGGCCTTTCACTCTGCTTCTGTCCTGTGTCCCTCAGAGAAGGAGCGTCTCTTCTGCTTGTGGCAAATATCTAGGTTTCATTTACAGTAGTAAAGGTTCCCTTTTAAATACATGTACTTAAAATTTACTTTTATACAGTAAGTAAGCAAGAACCAGCGGGGCAGAGAGGCCGCACGCGAAGGTGGCACCTGAGGACCAAGCAGGCCGCGAGCAGGCCAGGACCAGGCCGCACTGCAGCCCCACGCCCTCCAGGGAGGCGCCGCTCCCGAGCCCACCTGCTGCTTCAGCAGCTCGTTCTGCGTGGCCAGCTCCTGTTTCCTCAGGAGGCTGCCGGCTCCTTCTGGGCTCCCGAAGGCCCCCGGTGGGGACGGGGAGGCTCGGATGCTCAGGGCTTCCTCCAGGGCCTGGGCAGGTGAGAAGAGACAGGGTATCAGTGGAGCCAGGAAGCCAGGGCCCCCGGGGCACATCTTCGGACGCTCCTCTGGCTCCGGTGAACACAAGCCCCGCTGCAGTTCAGGCTACCACACGACCCCAGCCGTGGGCCCCTGCGGGCCCAGGAGGGAAAGATGGCGGCGATGACGACAAAGGCCAGCCCTGCTTCCCCGGTGAGCACGCTGAGCCTCGGAGCCCTGTGCTCGGCCGAGGTCACGCAGGCAGGGAGCACATGCAGGGCCTCGGACCAGCACGTGAGCCGCACCAGCAGGCGGCCGGGTCTCGCCAGGGGAGCCCCGTTCTCCCTCCCGGACGGGCGAGGCTCAGGTCCTGGCGCGCAGGCCCAGGCGGAAGCTCAGTCTCTCCAGCTCAGCGGCGTGCGCCCACCTGGCCCTCCTAGGTTACCGGGCTGGATTTAATTCCTACTTAGGTGACATTTACCGTCCCACACTGAAGACACACTGTAACCTTTTCAAAGTACAAACAGCAAAGCCACCCACTCACAAAATAGTCTTCAGGTACATGATGTGCTCACACCCTTTTGCCTTGATTTTCTTGGAGACAGGGTCTTGCTATACAATCCAAACTGGCTCCAATGCACAATCCTCCTGGCTCATCCTCATGAATGGCCGGGGTTAAAGGTGGGCACTGCCGTGCTCGGCTCCTTGCATCCTGCAAGGTACCCACAAACTGCCCTCTCCTCCACCCTGTCCGCGTGTTACTTAAGAACTCTGGACCCTCTCAAGGCCAGTCACACTTCCTCACCACCTGGACTTCAGCCGCCTCGTGGACCACTCCCCATTTCATGCCGGGCCCTGCTCAGGGCTTGGGGGACTGGAAGGCAGGAGTGTCTTTCTCAGCTTGGGCCCAGCCCTGACAGCCTGCCCCGGCCCAGGGACCTGAGGAAGGTGCTGAGCCCGAGGCCACTCAGCATGGTCTGAGCGCCCAGCTGGGGCCTTTGGGAAACCTGACCGTGTGCCCTTTGGGCCAGGAGACCTGACGGTCAGGGGCTTAGCAGGCTGCCTGCCCTCTGCGGTTCTTCCACCTAAGTGTCTCCGTCCCCAGGTCTGCCAAGAAAACCTACAGGCTGCTCCTTGTGGTGAGCAGCGCAGACAGGAGCCTCCCAGGATTTAAAACCGAGTCCCCGGGGCTCGGGACACAATCTTTACCCCTTGGAAACAGGTGCTCAGGTGCATAATGAACGCACATATAATATCAAAACCAAACAGACAGGGCTGCCCTGGCAGGGCTGGAGGGAGAGACAGGGAAATAATCAGCACAGAACCAGAGCCAAGTCACCAGCTCGGCAACTCCCCGGACCTGTCCTGTGCACCGCTGCCCAGCCTGGCTCAGGTCAGGGGGTTTCTGCTCCAGCCACTGCCCGACCTGGATGCCTCGTGTGCCCGGACCCACTTCATATGGGTGAGACGGCTGGGCACGCCCGGCGCTGGGCAAGACTGAGGTCTGAGCCCCGATACAGAGGCTCACTCCACTGTGAGGCGGGAGGTGCAGCGTGAGCGTGGGAGTGCTCAGGGAGGGCCACTGGCTCAGGGGCACGGGCAGGAGGGCTCTTCTGAGTGACACTCGCCAGGGCAGTGGCGGCAGCGGCACCACTGTGGGAGCAGCAGCACGCAGCCCCGACGGGAGGGTGGCAGGGAGGCCGGGCCGTCATGCCAGCTCAGGACGCGCAGGGGAGCAGGTGCCCACCTTGTTGAGTCGCTGGATCTCCTTCTCCTGGTACTCACGCTGCCGGGTGAGTGGGCTCAGCTGGTCCTGCAGGTGCTTGACCTTCTGGCGCAGCTCCTTGGCCTCCGCGGTCAGCTGCTCTTTGTCTGTCTGCAGGGGCACAAGGTGGAAAAGCGGGGAGCTGTTCAGGACGCCCCAACTCTGACAGATGGGCAGAGAGGCCCTCAACACGAAGAGAAGGGCTGGGGAGAAGGGCCTGGAGTCTGGGAGTCCGCGCTGCCCTAACGGCCAGTGAGGCCTCGAAGGGCTGCAGCCCCGAGTCTGGGCACAGTGTCCTGTGTGCGATCTTCCCAGGAGACAGGTTTCCAGCAGCCTCCGTGAACCAGAGCGTGAACTGTGGAGAGCACGCAAAGGCCGCGCCGAGCCTGCACGGCACTCGCTGGGCAGTGCTCCTCCAGAGCCAGAACGGGAGCGGCAGAGGGCTCCCCAGATGGAGTGGCAGCATCGGGGCACAGGCAGCCCCCGCCCGCTGTGGATGCTTCCAGGCTTCTGCATCACAGCCGGGCGGGCACCAGAGGGCACTGCATCGCGGCCCTCCACGCGGCGCTGCAGCAAGCTGCTCTGGAGCCCGGTCGCCCGGCCCACCATCCCTCCTCCGGGTGAAGGCATGCTTCGAATTGTGCCGTGGAGAGACCAGCCCCACCCTGAACCAGCAGCACGCAGATGGGGGAGGGTTGGGAGGGTCTCCCGCTGGGGGCGGAGATGCGCCCAGAGACCGCACTCGAAGCCCGCGGGGGAGGGGACGGATCACACAGGTCAGGGTCTGCCCGGCCCGGAGTCGGCACTGTCCAAACCAGGGGCTGGCTTCACACTCCCTCGCCCGGAGGCTCGAGGGAAGCCAAGCCTCTGCCCCGGGGGCCATACTCTGTCTGGAGGGTCCCCGCAGCTGACAGGGAGGAGCTGCTAGACCTAGGGCTTCGCCTCAGTTCCCCAGAGGGCCGAGACCATCAAACCCAGCTGCAGGTCACAGGCTGTGCCCTCCCTCCCGGCATCTCAGACACAGCTGCGGCGGGATCAGGACGTAGCACTGGGGTGCAGCCTGTGCGGACAGTGTCCATCTTTGGGCCTTATCCCCTCAGAGAGAGACGGGGCAACAAAACTACCACCTGGGTGGTCTGGAGGCCACACGGCCTTTCCTCTACCCTTCATCAGGGCCTCCAAGGGCCCAGGCTCCTTGAGCAGAAGCCATTTCCTCTCGGCCCTCTCCTGACACCCCTAAACCAACTCTGGTATCCCCCAGGCTCACACTCTGACTCCTGGGACTTACTCCTACAGATAAATGTTCACTATCTGCCATCAGGAGCCGTTCAGTGCCCAGCTCCTCCCCTGCCAGGGCATGCTGGGCAGTTCACAGTGAAGCTCCATGGCCTGGGGCATGCGGCATCCATCTGGGCCCCGCCCTGCAAGCCATCAGGCCCATTGTGGAGCGGACTCCAGGCCCGCTCCTGCCCCCTGCACTGCACACCTCTCTGTCTAAGATTTTACTTGAACTTGAAGTTCTTGGAAACAAGAAAATGTGAAAAGCAACAGCTAACTCAGCCGCTGATTTTCAGAAGGGCAACGGAGGCATGAGGAAGGCCGGCACGCAGCCCTGAGCACCAGCTCTGGCCCTCGGACATGCCCTGGCGTGGAGGCAGCTCTCAGACCACAGGCCCAGGGCGCACTTGCCTCTTCCATTTCAATCTTGGACTTGGCCAACAGGAGCTTGCGGTCGAAATCTCGCTGCTTCTGCTCCCGCTCGGCCTCCAGCTCCGCCACCTGCTTCTGCAGGTCCCCCAGCTTCTGGCGTAGCTCGGTGATCTGGTGGAGGGTGGCAGAGGGAAGTGGTGGGGCTGTGCCCGGCTCCTGCGCAGGCGGCCCTGGGGCTGAGCTCAGCCTCCCTGCACGGCTCCACGCTGTGAGGCCACAGCTGCGAGGCGAGGCCCCCAGGACACAGCGGCACCCACCTACCTTCTGCTCACACTGCTGCTTCATGGACCGGAAGTGCTGGTCCCACTGCTTGTTGACCTCCAGCAGCTGCGGGGGGGGGGAGGGAGAGGACTGTCAACTGCTCGTCCCCGACACCGGCTTGGACACCGGCTGCCCAGCACCTCCTCCACCTCCGCTGCATGCCCGCTGGCGCTGCTCCCTATGGCCACGACATTCAGGCGCCGGGGCTGTAAGAGGAACCTTCGCACTGACCCAAGGCAAGGAGTCTGCCTTCCGCTGGGCGGTCTGCACTGCGTGTGGCTGGGCACAGGCAAGGGGACAGCCCGGATTCTGGGTGTTCGGGCCCACGGGAAGCAGAGCCCCGGCACACACGGGAGGCTTGTCGCCCCACCTACTGGCCTCCAGCTCCCACAGCAGCCCTCCTACCTGCCCTGGCCTTCCGCCGAATACCCTGGGGGCCCAGGAGGGCAGTGGTCTCCTGACCCGCTCGCACCCACCTCCATGCGCTGCTGCTCCAGCATCTTCACCTTTTTCTCGGCTGCACCCCAGGCGCCCAGCTCGGGGGCCCTGCCCACCGCCGCACCAGCCTGAGGAGGACAGCAGCCTGAGCAGTGCCGTCCCGCTCAGGCCCGGGCTCTGCATCCAACTGCCCGGTCCTCCGCCCAGCACCACTGCGCCCCGACCCTGCCAGTCCCTGGATGATCCTCCTGTTCCAGCTTCTCGCACCCTGCTCCGGTTGGGCTCCAGCCCTACCCAGCTACTGCTGACCACACCCCCCCCCCACCCACACATCAGCCCAGAAAGCAAGAGTTCCTAGGACCAGGTCCTGGTGGTGCAGGCCTGTAACCTCCACGCTCAGCAGGCTGGGACAGGAAGATCGTCATGAATTAGAGGACAACAGAAGGAGGCTAGCCTTGACTACATTAGGTACTGAGACCCTGGCTCAAAAAAACAAAAAACAAAAAGTAAACAAATAGTTATTTTTCAAGGCTTTTTTTTTCTTTTTTCTTTTTTTTTTTTTTTAAAGACAGGGTCTTGCTTTGAACTCACTATATAGCCCAGGTGAGCCTCCAACTCAAGGTAATCCTGTCTCTGCCTAACAAGTACTGGCATTACAGGCATGAGCCACTATATCTGGCTCTTTTTCAAGTTTTATCAAACTTCTATCAAAGTTACAGTTTTGAGAACACATTTATTTAAAGAACGTTTTTAGAATGAAAAAGAAATACGTGTGGACGCATGGATGGTACACACTGTGTCCTATGGCAAGGCCTATGGCAGGGACACCCCAGGAGCAGTGCATATACCTAGTGCCCACAGTTGGCTTGGTTTTATTTTGAGGTGGCGTCTCGCTATGCATTCCAGCCTGGCCTCGAGCTCACAGTGCTTTCCTGCCTCAGCTTCCCAGTGCAGAGTCCACAGCCTGGTTTCTAAGTACCATTTTTTTTTTTTTTTTGAGACAGGGTCTCACTTTGTAGTTCAGGCTGGCTCTGAGCTCACTACGTAGCCCAGGCGAGCCTCGAACTCAGCAATCCTCCTGTCTCTGCCTCCCGAGTGCTGGGATGACAGGCGTGAGCCACCACACCTGGCCTAAGTACCATTTTTTAACACAAAGAAACCGGACTCCCTTGAGAAGTGATTAATTCCAGGGCTGGGGCAGAGAAACATACAAAGTTACTCTGGAGCACAGCGCAGTGTCAGATTCTGGGAGGGCTCACAGACCCAGCGGTAAGTAGTAACAGCGGATGCGACAAGGGGCCTGCCTGGGACTCATGCCAATGCTCAACTACAACAGCTAATTATAGCACCACAGCACTGGGTTATAAATTACGGCATAAAACAGCCTCCACTCTGTAACGATATGAAGAAACAGCTGAATACATAAACAACACATCTTTGTAGAAGATTTTCCATCAAGAAGCAGGAGAACGAGGACCACCACTCCCTCCGAGAGCTGCAGTCACGGCTTTGGTGGGACCCGCCCCTACACTCTCACTGAAGAATGAAATAGAGGGCCAGAGACTTAGCTCAGTGGTTCTGGCATGTGCCTCGCAAACGCAAGGTCTTGAGTTCGATCCTAGTAACCACATACAATGCTGGGCGTGAAGACTCATGTCCACCAGCAATCAATACCACATACCACAGTGTTGGGTGTGGTGGCTGACGCCTGTCTTCCCAGCACTGGGGAGGCAGAGGCAGGAGGATTGCTGAGTTCGAGGCTTGCCTGGGCTACATAATGAGTGCAGGGCCAGCCTGAACTACAAAGCGAGACCCTGTCTCAAAAAAAAAGCACTGAGATGAAACCACAGAACATGGCAAGGAGAACAGATATCAAGGCCTGGTTCTATCTCTAGGCCCCTCTGCAACGCTCGGGAAGGGACAGAGCTCCCCTGAGGTAGCACAGAGCACCCCTGGGCATCGGGGTAGCTCACAGCCTCCTCCTTGGGCCTGGACAAGGCGGCCTGGAGCTGAGGGCCGAATGCAAGGAGCTGAGAGAGAAGCCGTTCACCCTGCTTCCCTGCCTGTGCCCGAGGGCAGGTGCCACGATGACAGGGACCTCGCCACGCCTCCTATCACAGTTGTGAACTGGAGGAGGACCCAAGCCGCCTGCCTAGCACAGAGCATGGAGGAGACAGGAGATCTCAGGCTTGCAAGGCCGGGGTAAACGTTCCACCCTTGCACACTGCCCGGGAACCTCACTGGTGAGGTAATTACTGCTGCTGCGAGGGTTTCCGGCTTGTTAAAGACTTCGAGCCCTGGGCTGGAGACTTAGCTGAGTGGGTCCCGCGCCTGCCTAGCAAGCACAAGGTCTGTGCAAGCCAGAGCCTGCGGGTCTGAGCGTGGCCGGGGCCTGGGGCGGAGTGCAGGTGAGAGCACACACACCACGCTGGGAGCGGAGCAGACACACCGCGGATGCACGGAAGGGGTTTGTGAGCACATACCTGCTGCTGCGTAGCCGGCACCTTCCTGCCAGGACCCTCCGGCTTTGGCGAGCCTGGCTGCCCACAGGGCCCCTCTCTGTTGCCGCTGGCCATCAACAGCTTCTTGAGCTCCGTATTTTCCTCCCTGAGTTGAAGCAAACAGCGAATCAGGACGCTGGCCTGGGAGAAGCAGCCAGCCTGGCCTCGGGCCACGGCCAGGGCAGCTCGGGGAAGTCGGGGCAGCACACAGATCCTGAGTCCAGGCCTTGAGGGGGGCCGGCCTCTGCCAGCTTTCCCAGAAGCTTCTGGGCCCGACAGCAAGGCTTCCGCAGATGCCCTGAGTACTGCAGCTCTGGCCCACCTGCTCTGGTGCCCCCCGCGTCACACTCCAGCTACCTCAGTGGCCCAGGCGCCTCGCTGGCCCTTGAGCCTCCCCGTGCTCCCGGGAAGGGCGGCTGCAGGCTCAGGGTCTTCACCGGCAGCGACACTTGGCCACCAGCTGTTGACAGCCTCATCTTCACTGTATTTATTTTCAGTACCTTCTATTTGGTACAGGACATGTTGTTTTCTGTTTACTCTAATTAAATCTTCTTTATACAATTTTGAGTAAAAATTGAGTCAAATTAAAATCTCGGGGTGGTGGTGATGTGGACTCAGGGATGACTGAGAGACATTTCTTTCAGTTCTCCTTGCCAGACGGGTCTCCACTCAGTAACTGCCGACCTGAGATGTGGAGCGACTTCCCTGCCACAGCGCGCGGACAGCCTGGCCTCTGCACCCGTGGTGGAGGTGGGGTGCCCATAACCCCGCTCCTTGGCCAGCCGAAAGTCAGCGTGGACACGCCGGTCCGGAAGCCACACAGACCCGCGGCCAGGCTGACACCAGGTATTGCCCTGCTGACGGTACTGGGCAAGCAGAGTGCACAGCACAGCCTCTCCTGCACACGCCAAGGGGCAGCGGCTTCTCAAGCGCGCAGAGCGAGCAGACCCAAAGCAAGCCCTGCGGCCTTTCTCTGGGCCTCAGTCTCCCACACAAGGACTGCGGCACTCTGACAAGGAACCTGGGCCAACCTGCACCCCAGAAACAGAGGCAGCTCATGAAGCGAGGACTCCTTCGTCTCACCAGCCCACCAGCTCAGACCAGCTCTGCGCCCTGGTCCTGCCGAAGAGGCAGGGAGGGAGCCCTGCAATGTCCCCTGGACTCTTCATTCCGCTCATACTCGGAGGAGGCACAGTCGGGAGGCTGGCCAGCAGGGGGCAGCACTGCCCTGAGCCGTTGCCCACACGGGCGGCAAGACAACCATCTAGCAGGTAGGTCCCCAGGGGAGGCTTCCGGTCTCTGCTCACACACACAGTCAAGAGCAAATACCAAAGATGCCAAGGAGATGGGCAAGAGCCCGCATCCCACGGGCTCTGAGCACAGGGCCCCGGAGCTGCAGGCCCTCAGCCCAGACGCCAGCGTGACACCCACAGCCCTGCCCGCCCACTGCCACCCTCAGACGTACCGCAGCCTCTCCGCAGCCTGGTCACGCTGCTGCAGGCCTCTGTCCAGCTTGGCCTTCAGGGCCTCGTTCTCCTTCCGGAGTTGCTCACACAAGGTCTGTGGGGTGAGGGATGTATGGGGTGAGGGCAAGCTGAGGGGTGCCCTTTACATGCAGGTGGGGCCGGCCACGATGACTGGACCTGGCCTGGTCCCCACTCCTTTGCCTTCCGGGTTTAGGTCACTGTCGTCTCCACAGAGGGGAGTGACTCCCACATCCCGGAGGACAGATCGGCAGGGATTCTTGCCTGAGGCTGTTCTCACCCTCACATTCGGGCAGACTACAGCACAACAACTTTTTAAACTGACACCAGCAGGGCGTGGTGACTCACGCCTGTCATCCCAGCACTGGGGAGGCAGAGGCAGGAGGATTGCTGAGTCCGAGGCTTGCCTGGGCTACACAGTGAGCTCAGGGCCAGCTTGAACTACAAAGCGAGACCCTGTCTCAAAAGCCTAAAAGAAAACCAAAATACAAAGCTGACACCAGAACCACATCCTCTTCTCCAACTGCTAAAGCAGCACATGACCCCACAGGCCAGGGGTATAAGAACGCAGAACCGGGCGAACACAGAACCCAGAGCTGGAGGAGAGCAGACTTGCTCCCCGCCATGCCCCTTGACCACACCCCATGGAGGATTAACCCAGGACCTCCACCTGGAGCCACAACCTCAGCGTTTGTGAAGTTTTCATTTGGAGACAGGGTGTTGTCAAGCTGCTAAATTGCCCAACCTGGGCTTGAACTTTTTTTTTTTTTTGAGACAGGGTCTCCCTATTTATAGTTCAGGCTGGCCCTGAGCTCACTATGTAGCCCAGGCAAACCCTAAACTCAGTAATCCTCCTACCTCTGCCTCCTGTGTGCTGGGATGACAGGCGTGAGCCACCACACCCGGCACTGTGGTATGTGGTATTGATTGTTGGTGGGTGTGAGTCACCATGCCCAGCATTGTATGTGGTTACCTGATCGAACTCAGGGCCTTGTGCTTGTAAGGCAGGCGCCGGAACCACTGAGCTAAATCTCCAGCCCTGGGCTTGAACTTCTTTTTTTTTTTTTGCTTTTTGAGACAGGGTCTCCCTTTATAGTTCAGGCTGGCCCTGAGCTCACTATCGTGCCCAGGCAAGCCGCCGCGAACTCAGCAATCCTCCTGTCTCTGCCTCCCGAGTGCTGGGATGACAGGCGTGAGCCACCACATCCAGCACTGTGGTATGCGGTGTTGATTGTTGGTGGGCGTGAGTCTCCACGCCCAGCATTATATGTGGTTACCGGGGATCGAACTCAGGTCCTTGAGCTTGTGAGGCAGGCGCCGGAACCACTGGGCTAACCCTCCGGCCCTGGGCTTGAACTTCTGATCCTCTTGCCTCAGCTTCCTAGAGTGCTGGGATTTCACATGAGTGCCATGCCTGGCTAAGAGCACAAGCTTCAGAGCACGGCAGGCTGAGATTCCAATTCTAGCTTATTTAGCACTGGGTACTCTTGGGAAAGAGGCATCCTTTCTCGAGGGCTGTTTCCCCCCTGCGAGAGGGGCACCACCCTGGCTCGCACCTCACAGGGCCAGGAGAGCCCCTGCTCTCGCCCCCATCCCTGCTCAGGACGGAGGCAGGGCACGCCCCGCTGGCCACATCGCCTGGGTGTCCTCCGTCTCACTCAGCACCCTGCCCACCACACAGTCTCAGAAGCCCCAGAGCCCGAAGCCCCGAGCTGCGAGGGGCGAGGGCGGCTCACCTGCAGGATGGAGGTGCGCTGCTCATTCCTGTGCACCTTGGAGGCCAGCCGGTTGAACTCCAGGGCCATGCGGCCCAGGTGCGTGAAGAGCTGGCTGCGGTCCGGCTCCTCGGCGCACACGCTCAGAGTGGTCTCCAGGCGCTGCAGGTGCTGCAGCAGGTTGCCGTCCTCGCGGGGCAGGGGGCCCAGCTCCTGGTGGGGGAGGGGTGCCACCGCTCTTTGCCCAGCCCTGAGCAGCCACCACCAGCCCACTTCCCACTGCTTCCCCTTTCCTCATGACTCAGTTTCCCCTCTGCCCCCGGCACAGCCCTGGGAAATTCTCCAGTTACACAGGTTCCTTGTTTGGGGCTGACTCAGAGCAGAACGCCGGCCTGGCAGACCCGGCTCAACAGCGACAGGGCCGCCTCCCTCCCTCCCACATGGCCTCGGCCTCGGCCGTGCTGAGCTTCTCCGAGGGGGCGGGACACAGGAGCGCAGCAGGCCCAGGGGAGAGGCGCCCTGCTCCGAGGCTCGAGGCCTGGAGGGACAACCCGGACCCAGGCTCTCCCAGCAGGGCCAAGCGTTCACCCGCCGGCTGCTCAGAGGGCCCCGGGCTCCCAAGAGGCTGCAAGTCAGCGTTCCAGCCAGTCCAGAGTCCCGCCCAGTGAAGCCCTTGGCGTGGAGCACATCGTGGGCCAGGCAGCCGGGCCTCCCCGTCCGCTCTCCCTACAGCACTCGGCAAGGACGCTGCCCCCCGCCCGGCCCGAGCCCTGCACCGGCTTCTGTGCTATCGTCTTCCCCGCAGCTTCCTCTCTCCCGCTGCAAGTCCTGCGCCAGCGTCCCCACGCCGCCCGTGCTCCTCGGGTGCGGGAATGACAGGCACCCCAGCTCCAGGCTCGGGCTGTACACCAGCACAGAGGGCTCGGGCCCGACCAGCCCCTCGCTGAGCGCCCACCTGGGCGCTGTGGGCCCACATGCTGCCCCGCACAGCAGCGCTCAGCCTCCCACTCTGGGGGTGCTGTAGCTCCCCTGTGCCTCTCCACCCAGCCCCTCCCCTGGGGCGGCAGGCTCCTCCTGGCTCCGCAGACCTGGCGCTCTGCAGAGCTGGGGGTGAGGTCCCTGCCCGAGCGAGCAGGTCCCTGCCAGAGACCGCATTTCGGAATCTCCAGGGACAGACTAGGACAAGGGACATGGAGCCCCAGAGACGTAATGTGGAGCCTTCCCTACACGCCGGACAGCCAGCTGCTGGCGTGGTGACGAGCCCTTCCCGAGCCATGCCAGCACGGGCTGGACAGCCCACGCATCCATGAAGTAATCTGAACCAAGAGCAGCACCAGCCACCCAGATCCTTGTGAAAGAGGCGGCAGGAAACAGAGGATCACAAAGGCGTAGACCATGGATTACAGGCACCATGCTGGTTTTCAAAGGGTCTCAGTCACAGGGAGGAGGTGGAGGTAGGAACCTCCAGACCACGTTCACTGGCTCTCTGCTAAGCTTGTCATTTTAGACAGAAAAGAAGGAACACATAGTGGGCTAAGGTGGCTAAGTGCGAGGCACAGAACCAGATGCAGGGAGAGACCCGAGTGTGTATGCTGGTGTCATGTGCGTGCAAACAGAGTTTAACCTACAACCCAATGCTTGGGCACAAGGGTAAAGTAAACCATGTGCCTCAGCGGCTCTGGGCCTTCTGGTCCTTCTGTTCCCAGGCGAGGACCCCACAGACCGCAGGGCTGAGTCACTGTGTGGAGGTGACTGCCCACAGGTCACCAGGGCTGGCAGGGCGCCAGGTTTCACAAGTCAGGCACTGTGCTCTGTATCGGGGAAGTCACCAGCCCTGGGATTTGCATACGCAAGCGAGAAGCAGCCCCTGGCCTGGCCCCATATGCCCCGTGTGTCCCCGAGGACTCGAGGGGTGCGAGTAGATCCCACGCCTCACACGGGGCAGCTGACACGGCAGGCAGCTAGCAGCAGGACATGCTCAGGGGCCCCGTCCACTCACCACAGCGTTTCTGGGATGGCTGCTGCTCTCTGGGGGAGAATTCTGCTCCTCTGTGGGGACCACTTCAAATTCCGAGGACATACCCTGTGGAGAGGATGCCCACAAGAATGCATCCGGCCCCTGCTTGGGCCCCACGGCTGAAGCAGCGAGGAAGAGCAGGACAAGCCCACCTCTCTCCCCTCCAGCTGCACCACAGAGCCTACTCTGCAGCAGGAGCCCGCGTGATCCCTTGCGACCATGCCGCAGCTCCCGACAGAGGGCTGGTCTGGGGTGGCCAGTTTCCAGCTGTGAAGCAGGGCTGCTGGGCTGCAGGCACTCCAGGACCACCTCCTGCTCTGGGGTGCTGCACCAGGGCTTGCACACTCTAGGCAAGCGCTCTCATTACTTCCCAACATCCCCGGCCTTCTAAGCTTATTTTAAGACGGTACCTGGGGTTATAGGTGTGTAATCACCCTGCTCAGCTATGATTTTTTTTTTTTTGAGACAGGGTCTCACTTTGTAGTTCAGGGTAGCCCTGAGCTCACTACGGAGCCCAAACAAACCTTGAACTCAGCAACTGTCCTGCCTCTGCCTCCCGAGTGCTGGGATAACAGGTGTGAGCTACCACACCTGGCACTGTGGTGTGTGGTACTGATTGCTTACGCCCAGTATAGTTGTATCTGGTTACCAAGGATCAGACCTAGGACCCTGTCCTTGCTAGGAAGGCACTGGAACCACTGAGCTAAATCTCCAGCCCTATGATTACATATTTAAAGGACTTATACTTTTAAAATGCATGCATGAACTTTATGAATTCTTGAAGCCACCCATGGAGAGGCCCGAAGCTGGCACACCTTTGGGACAGCGAAGGAACAGGTTATACAGACAGTGCAAAAGCAGGCACTGGGCCTGCGACTGCAGATCCTGCCAGGGCATCAGAGCAGATGCTCACCACAGGGCTCTCACCAGCTCCTGTGGTGCTCTGAGAGACTCTGGTGCAGTAGGCTGATCTAACAAGTCCCAGGAGTTACACAAGTGCAGAGACTGTCAGAATTCACTCAAACCACAGGGATTTGCCAGTTCCAGACAATTCCCTACCTCTCGGCCATTCCAAGTCGACGGCCCTCCTGCTCACCCAACAGTCCAGCAGTGCATGTGAACCTACACTGGCTCTCGGGTTCCCATTAAAAGTGGCTCCAAAGATCATTTCACCCCACTCGTAGTGGCACACCCTGTAATTCCAGCACTCAGGAGGCTGAGGCAGGAAGACTGCTGTGAGTTCAAGGCCAGTCTGGGCTACACAGTGAGTTCAAGGCTAGCTTCAGTGATATAGCAAGACTTTGTTTCCAAAAACAAAAACAACAACAAAAAAGACTATCTTAGCCTTCCCTTGTCCTGGGTCAGGGCTGGACAGATGAAAGAAACTATCCTCAGATTCCAACTGAGACTCACGACCACATGACCCCAACGCAGGACTGAACTCTGTCCCCACTCCTTCATTATTCCCCAGTCACCTGTGAGACCTCGAGAAAGGCCTCTTGCTTCCTGGGCCTGACCTGCGGGATGAAGACCCTCAACTACAGGCTCCTCGGGCCCTCCAGGCCCAGGACACCCAGACCTGCAGAGAATTTTTTCTTTGTTCTGGAGATAGGGTCTTGCTCTGTAGTTCAGGCTGACCTTGAACTCACAGTGATCCTCTTACCGCAGCCTCCCAAGTGCCGGGATGACAGGTGTGTGCCACCACACCCAGCTGCAGAGGATAAGTCTGCGGGACTCTGGGTCCCGTGTCACACACGTCTACTTTCTTAGTACCAGATACAGTGCGTGCACACTCAGTATGAGGCAACCTACTAAGACAAACTCACTGCACACCCCAGGTTTTCCTAAGATTTAACTATAATTTTTATCTCAAAATGGGCAGTGATGCCTCACAGGGAGCCAGAACGTCGCTCCTGGACCCAGCCCTGCTCTTTATATCAGCTGAACCTTCAAGTCCAGGGAACTCCAGCTGGGGCACCAAGTGCAACTTACACTGGACGGAGGTTTGGGGACCGGTGTGCACTCAGCGCTCGGGGGTGCAGGAGCACTGCTGGGTGGGGCCGGGACATCCGGGTTTCTTCCTGGAAAAATCAAGAGACCACTGGTGAAGCGACTAGACAACAGGGGACAAGGGCAGGCCCGGCCGGCGGGCCTCAAGCAAGGGGCCCGACTGCGGCGCTCTGGCAGGGTCTGGACAGGAGCCTCCCTGCCTGGACGTGCTGCGGTGGCCCCTATACTGGGCCGCCTCAGTGATGCTAAGGGCAACGCTCTATAATAAAGAAGTGCTTTTACAACTCTTTTCCTGGCGCTGCAAGCCCATTTTAAAGTAAGTAAACAGGCTCAGGAGACCAAACTTCCCACAGTCTGGTCACCCAGCCGGTAGCACAAACCAGGACCCGTATCAGGCCGTCTGCTCAGGCTGCTGTGTCACCCCGGGTGACTGGCACCCAGCTGGCCCTTCTGATACAGGAGTAGAGGTGGGAAGTGACCACTGGCCGCCATGCTGGGGACTCTGAGAGCCCTGCTCTTCTCCATCAATAAATATGTTGGTAAAGGTCGTGGGCACAGCGGATCGCTGTGACTTAGTACTGTCTGCCAGGCCTCAGGAGTACTAAGCTTGAAGCTCCTGCACATCTGACTTTTCTGGGAGGGCCTGCAGCCAAGCAGGAGAGCAGCGTGGCCTAAGGATAAATGAGTGGAACATGGACTTCAGGGTGAACAGAGAGCTCTGTTCAGGGCTGGGGCCCTGCGCACAGGCAAAGGCAGCAGCCTGACTTCTCCTACCTGTGAGCTCGGCCAGCTGGTCAAAGGAGCCCAAGGAAGGAGCACGCGACAGCTCATCCTCCTTGACCAGCTCCTCGGCCTTCTGCCGGAGCCTGGATGCTTCCATCTGGGACTCTTCCAAAAGCTCCCCTGGAGAGACAACGGGGAAGAAGGAGCCGTGGGAGGACTCAGCTCAGCGCAGTGCTTCTCCTGTCCCTCGGCCCGGCTCTCAGCACCCAGGGCTAGGCTTCCCCGCCACTGCTCTGTGGCCAGGAGGGTCATAGCCGCCAGCAGAACCAGGTCAGAGAGAAGAGGACCCAGTGGACCAGGGAGCGGGAAGGATCAGAGGGAACGCAGGAAGGGCTCTGACCCCGTACCGTCCTCCTGCCCCGCCCCACACCTGGCCAGGGCGCAGGAAGCCAGGGGCTCTCCAGGGGCTGCCACCCCGGTACCTGAGTGTGAGCCCCCGAGGCAGGCACTGTCTGCAAGGTGGAGACCCCGAGGGACCGTCCTACGCTCTTAGGACTGGTTTCTTCTCTAACCGAAAAAGGGCAAATTCCACCCTTCCCTCCCTAGCTGGCAGCACATGCAGGGTCTGCAGCTGAAGAAAGCTACCTGAAAAGTCGGGGAGCTATGCTCCTGCCACCCCAAACCCTGAGGCCAGAGGAGGTGCCATCAGGGCAGAGGAAGAGTGTTAGGAGCTGGAGAAGTCTGAAAAGCCTGGCACAGAGGAGATGGCGTGTGTGCTGGTGTGTGGAATAATTCAGGCAGGCAGTGGGGACAGCTTGAGCAGAAGCAGAAGGGAAACTGGGGGACAGAGTGCCACTTTGCTCATCTCATCTAAGGCTGTTCTGGCAAGGCTGGCTCTCTCCAACCCTTCTCTCTATCCCATGCCCCTTCCAGGTTGTCTGGGTCGACAGGCTGGGAATACCGTCACCATGGCACAGAACGCACACAGACACACCTACGGGCAGGGCCACAAGACTGGGGGCACAGAGGGAGAGCAGGGAAGAGGCAAAGGCTGCTGTGCCGCCACCGCAGGCTGCAGGAGGGGCTCCCAGGGAGGCAGTGGGTGCTGTTTTACCTAACATCTTTATCCCTTGCATTTTTTCCTTCAGCCGGGAATTCTCTTCCACTAGGCGCACAAAAGTCGCAGAGGCCTCTCCTGGAGGTGTGCTGCCCCCGGGGTCGTAGATCCGGTAAGGTCCTCTCCCTTCCATGAGGGTGGCTCAGCCCCTGCCGTGGTGTCCACCTGGCTGTAAGGACGACAGCAGTGTGTCAGGGGCTGGCCGGGCGCTGGGACTGGCTTTATGGGGACACTATTCTGCCAGCGATCACAACAGCAATCCCTATGACGCAGAACCGAGCATTGCAGGCTGGTCTGATGCACCAGGAGACTGGCCTTCCCTTTGGCAGCCTCACTACACTGCCAGCTAATCTGGGACAGCTGCCAACAACCAGGGCGTGAGGGGCAGTGCAAGAAGAACCGCAGATCTGGGGACTATAGCTCAGTGGCACCACGCCTGCCTCACAGGCACAAGGTTCTGAGTTTGAGTTTCCCCAGTACTGAAAAAAGGGAGGAAGGGGGGAAGGGAGGAAGG
>PVIC010012793.1:0-31842 GCA_004025085.1 Thryonomys swinderianus | reverse complement strand
GGGCTACATAGTGAGCTCAGAGCCAGCCTGAACTACAAAGCGAGACCCTGTCTCAAAAAAAAAAAAAAATACTGATATTTTTTGTGCGTCTGTGTGGTACTGGGGATGGAACTCGGACCCTTGTGCATCCAAGGTTGGTGTGGTACCACTTGAGCTAAATCTCCAGCCTCTAATATTGACCTTTTTTTTTTGTTTTTGAGAGAGGGTCTCGCTTTGTAGTTCAGGCTGGCTCTAAGCTCACTATGTAGTCCAGGCAAGCCTTGAACTCAGCAATCCTCCTGTCTCTGCCTCCTGAGTGCTGGGATTACAGGCGTGAGCCACCATGCCTGGCACTGTGGTATGTGTATTGATTGCTGGTGGGCGTGAGTCTCCACACCCAGCATTGTATGTGGTTACTGGGGATCGAACCCAGGACCTTGCGCTTGGGAGGCAGGCACAGGTACCACTGAGCTAACCCTCCGGCCCTAATATTGACATTTTTAAAGTAATCTGATTTATACAACTTAAATGGCAAGACAAAAATTTTAAATCTGTAATATGTAAAGTGGTAGAATCAATATGAGCCATTAGTACACCTGAACCAAATAGACTTCCAAAAGTAAGCACTTTGATATTATTTCCAAATCTGTCTTATTTAAGAGAGACTTTTAAAGTCAGGCATAGTGTGGTATATGACTACAATCCTAGTACTTAGGAGGCTGAACTAGGAAGATAAATTCAAGGCAAATCAGGGCTACAAAGTAAACTGAAGTTTAGCCTGAACTATAGAGCAAGACCCTCTCTCAAAAATACAAAATGAGGGAAGCAGAGGACTTTTTAAGGCATAAACAAAAACATAAATGATTAAAGCATTAAGCAATATACACTCTCCATTCTCTAATGTAGTCTCCAAGTTCTTCTGCCACCTGTTTTATATTCAGCTCTCACTGAGGTTCTCCCAATCCTACAGTGATCCTTTTCCATGCATGCTCCACCATCAGCTCTGCTACTTCCATGGCTAAAATGGTTTTTCTGAACTCCAATCCAATTCTGCATCTGGATTCATTTGGATTTCCCCACCCAAAAAGCATAATTAATTGTTTCCTATCTAGTCTATAAACTTTAGAAAACTTTCAAAATGTTATCTGCCTGCTAGACCAAATTCCAGACTCCTACTGAGAGAACAGACTTAACTAAGGATACATTCTCAGCATAAGGATGACAGGCATGCATCATCAGATTCAGCTGTTTCAGTGTATTTTTTTTTTAGCATGGAGAAAGAAATTAATGGAACACATGAAGGGGACCCGCATATTTCATGCATAAGTAAAACAACTTATGTTATTAAAATACTACCAGTAAATTCTACACACCTGAAAACAAGAGTTAAAACATATTACTTCATTACATGACAGAGAACATGATTTTTACTGTGGAAAAATATCTTAGTAAATTACATGCAATTTAAATTAAATTAAATTAAATATAAAACCGGTATATAAAATGACAGGAGTACTACAAAAATAAAACCAGTACCATTATCTGATAATAAAAATCCAAAACACCTAAGACAATCAGCACAGCAAATTTGATGACTCAGGAGAAAACGATGCTATAATTGGAAACATACTGATATTGTGATTTCTCAATTTTTTTTTTTTTGAGACAGGGTCTTGCTCCGTAGTTTAGGCTGGCCCTGAGCTCACTGAGTAGCCCAGACAAGCCTTGAACTCAGAAATCTGATTTCAATTGAGCTGATTTCTCAATTTTGATCTTAAATACTATACTCATGCAGGTGAATGTAAGACATTTATTTTTTATAAAAATATAGCACATGTGCATATTCATTCTACAAGCTCCGTGCAAATTCTCCTAAGCTCTTCTGCTTAGGCATAGTGACCTCTTACTCATGGGTGAATAAAGCTTCTAAGAACTGAAGCAATAACAGTGATAGGCAAAAGTTGTTGAGTAGACTGAATGAATAGAGCTGAGACATGCCCTTTAGAGAGAATCAAAGATATAGGTCAGGACTCTATTGTAATGGCCCAGCATACATGAGTCCCAGTGTTCAAATCTCAGCACCTCCAAGGTGTAAAAAACTTCCCCTGCAGTCCTGTAAATCAAGAATTCTGCAGACAGCTGGAATAGTAAAGATGTTGGCATAAGAGGCATCATTGGTGGAAGGATGCTGATATAAACTCTGAATCTTAACATTTTTGTCTAAAGTTCCCCCATCTACCCTTTCCTAACAGGAGTAATTATTCCACAACTGGAATCAAACAAAAAAAATTATGCTAGCCCTGTAGTCCGAATCCTTCCCCACTCTACTCTCTCTGACCCTAAGACTCCCCAGTGTATAGTGGGCTTCCTATGTCCTCTGCTTTCTGTGGATTCAGTCACTGCACGAAAGGAGTGGGTGTTTCTGAGTTGTCTATTCCCCTGACATGCTCCCTAGGCAATGCCCTCTAGCTAGCCATGTCCCTGGTCCGAAGTTCTCTGAAGATCCAGGAGAAAGCACTAAATAAAGGCCTTTCCCTGTCAGGTTGTGTGAACCTCTCCCTCCATTTGTTCGTTGGATCTGGGGATTACAACTTCTCTTCTTGGGCAATAACCCAAAGCTGATTTTCTTTCTTTCCTTAAAATCTCTGTGAAATCTATTCAGCAGAGAGTATTTCAAGGCCAAAGAAAGGACAGGAAATTCGTAAGTCAACTTTATTACTTTAATAATGTGAATTAAACAGTTTGGCTTGAGAAGTAAATTGACCTTAACTCTAATTGTTTTACTAAGATTTGCCAATTCTGAGTTCCTGTTTATTTCTAAAATATCACTATGCTTTTTACAGGTATCAAGATACACAAAGATATCCAGGTATATCTGTTTCCTTACCAATGGGTCTTATTTGGTACTTTCCTGCTTTTATCAGTCCTAGATATCGGAATTCAAAAAAATCTGCATAACAGTTTCTAAAGAACAAATAAGCAATAAAAACAAGAGGAAAGATTGATTTTTTTCCATGTGATTTTTGCTGGAGATGTCAAAGCAACCTATAAATTCATAATAATATAAACTATTCAACAATAAAACTTTACAATTTTTCTAAAGATTTCAAAGAAGCTCTTCTCTCTTGCTGATTTAACATAATTTACTTTAACAAAAGTAAGTCAACAAGTCCTGTGGAGACTTCATAAGTCAAATGACACCTGTGCACTATTCCAGAGTTCAAATTTTGAGAAACAAAATACATCAGTGTTCAACTAAGGAATATCCTGAAGTAAAGAATAACGTATTTGCTCATTTCCAAATAATAATCTCGGAAAGATGCAGAATAGGAGAAAAAGCATGAGTGGAATCATAGAGACCTGGATCCAAGCCTGAGGCAAGTTACGTGAGGACCTTTCTGCATAATTTGTAAAGTATAATACAAATTCCTAAAATACCAGTTGAGACAATAACCCTGAGTCAGTATATTCCCCCCTGAGGAATATTATGTTAGAAACATACGTGTTGGCATTACCAGACTACTCGATGAGGAACTCTGGGCCTGGCCCCAGACACCTGCGTTTTAACAGACCATCCAGGTATTCTAACGCATGCTCTAGTTTAAGAAGCATTGTCGCAAGGAAGGAATGAAGTCAGGTTTGTGAAGACCCTAGCTCACAAAAGGCCATCAAGTGTTTTCTCAATACTTAAAACTTTTCTGATATATTAGAGCATAATACTTAACAGGAGATGATTAAACATATGTAGTCTTACATGACTTCCCATTGGTCAGGCTAACACCTCACAACAAATTAGTGTTTGGTCTAATGTAAGAGTCTTCTTGGGTTTTATAAATTATATTCCATTAAAACATAATAAAATTTCATCTCAGGTAATACTTATCCTGAGATTCCACGTAATCTCACCATGCAACAGGAAGAAAAACCTGTACGATTTAATATATAGAAAACTATGATATTTAAAGATATATAAACATAACTAAGAATTCAGTGAAGTTCTACCCACAAGAATAATAAAAAAGAAGGGACAAACTTTACAGTTAACTAACTACTTGGCTTATTCCCTCATTTCTTTCAAGCTTATGTTCAAATTCCAAAAAAGTTTGGCCTAAACACCACACCTAAAATATTGCAATTCTGCCCTTCTCACATTTCCTGGTATGTCCTTGCCCAGCCCTACCTAGTCACTTTTCTACAACTACTTGATAATATATTAAAACTTATAAATATATTATAACATACTGTGTATTGGTTATTATTTCTATCACTAGAATATAAGCTTAGTGGGAACACAGAGCTTTCTTTCATTCATAGTTATATCCTGCAGGGCCAGGGATTTAGCTCAAGTGGTACCGCACCTACCTTGGAAGCATGAGGGCCCAAGTTCAATCCCTGGCACCACCAAAAAAAAAAAAAAAAACTTCTTGAAAACATAGTTATATCCTGCATACTTGTAACAGTGCTTGTGACAAGAGGTCATTCAATTCCTGACAGCTGCCTCAGTAAAAGGTTGTGAGATGAAAGGCTGGGTAATATTTAAGATATGCTTATTATATGCTTTATTTTGACAAAAAAAGTTCTATCTACAAATGAATTATCTATTATTATACAACCTTTATGACTTTTATCTACAGGCAATATGAATTTATCTGCTTTTTCACCTTAAGTATCCAAAGATTTCATGAAAACAAGTGCGTTATGATCAAAATTACTTATTCTTCAACTAAGATGAAACATCTATTTCACAACAATCACAGATATCCTGTCTACATACAGGATTCAAAGAAATGGCAACTTGGTTTGGACTGCAAAAGAACCAGAAAGTAGGACTTGTCTTCCCAAATAAAAATCCAAATGAAAATATGCAACCCATAAACAAAACGCTAGTCAACAGTTTTCTGAAACAACTGCAAGTTCATTTCTTTCAGCAGATAGCCAACCAAAACAGTTTTGTTGATGTTTTAAACAAATTTTCCTCAATGAATAATCATGCCAAGATACATTCTTTTGTCTTTATCTATGGATGGAGTTCCTGGCACATTCTGCTAAAGGAACCTATCTGACTATGCTCCAGAAAAAGAGCTGAATTTTTTTTATTTTGATAACCTTCAACTTTTGCCTATTTCAAATATTCAGATGCTTCCATCTGCAAAGTTCACAAACTATCTGGCAAAACAAGAAAATACAAAAAGACCTGGGACCTTGGCAGAGAAAGGGATGAAGGTTAAAGCTCTATTTGAACAATTCCTTCCTCTCCTCTACTAGGTTCAAAGTTTTTCTTTCATCTATTAATTCACTATGGAAGCAACATAGCAGAGTGGTTCAAAATCATAGATTCCAAAGTCAGACAGCCTATGACAGTCATTTCCTTCCTCTATTCTCTTTTCTGTCTTGTTCTCCTCCCTGTAAAAATAAATAGCAGAACCTTTCTCATTATTTGGTTGTAAAAACTAAGCAGGCCAATATATGGGCAAAGCACAATGACTGATACTTGATACATGCCTTTAATTATGAGGGCCTCTAAATATTACTTTTTAAATTTCACAATTGACATTTACTTTAATAATATACTTTCACAAAATCCATTATGACTAACAGATTTTAGATTTGTGAAAGAATTGCAAACTATATTCTGCTTTATAGACTGTGGGCTCACACAGGAAACTAGTAATAAAAATGTTCAGTGCATGGGAAGCCCTATGACCTTTTGGAAGAAAAATGACAAATTTCAACATCAAACAACAAGAATTTGGGAAGTCTTTAACATATCTTGAAAATGACACAGTACAACTGTATCTCCAGAACATTACTTTTATAGAACAATTGAGATAAGAGCCTAGAAGCAAAAACTATTAAGATACTTACACAGCACCAATCAAGCAATAATCCAGGAGATAAAGGTTTAGTTTAGAAGAAAAAAGTGGAAGGAAAGTGGTAGATAGGTCATATGCAAAGTCTGAGACTGAGAAAAGTAGCCCTGGAGATGGAAAGGGACTTGTATACTTTCTAAAGGATGAATAGAAGTTTTTACATTTCTATAACAAAAAACAAACAAAAATAAAAATACACAACAGGGATTTACCTGACCCACAAAGAAAAAGTTTGCTGATAGTGTTCTAAGGCATTATCAAAGCAGATTTCAAAAAAACCTAGAACCGAGGGATAAAATATGAAGAGGCTGGAGACTGCAGAGCATACAGTCCAGCACTCCATTTTATTCCTTAGTCTGTTGCTTTAAGAAAGTTGTTTCCTAACCATCTATTTAATCCTTAATATCATTACGTAAAAGTATTGATACTAATTAAAAACTAACCCCTGGGGCTGGAGATTTAGCTCAGTGGTTCCAGCACCTGCCTCACAAGCACAAGGTCCTGAGTTCAATCCCAGTAACCACATACAATGCTGGTATCAATACTATATACCACAATCAATACTACATACCACAGTGCCGGGTGTGGTGGCTCACACCTGTAATCCCAGCACTCGGGAGGCAGAGGCAGGAGGATTGCTGAGTTGGAGGCTTGCCTGGGCTACATAGTGAGCTCAGGGCCAGCCTGAACTACAAAGCGAGACCCTTTTAAAAAAAAAAAAATTAATCCCTACAGCACTGCTAACACCAGGCCTACAGAGTCTGTGTTATTTATTTAAATAACAAAAGTAGCTCATATAAGTCCTTCATCTCTTTTTGTCAACAAAACTTACAAAAAAGATGCAGGGTTTTTTGTAGTTTCCTTTTTTTTTTTTTAATAAAATAGAGTATTAATGGGCCAGAGATTTTAGCTCAGTGGTTCAATACTGGGTACGGTGACTCAACAACCACCAGCCATCAGTACCACACACAATGCAGGGCGTAGTGGCTCTCACCTGTAGTCCCAACACTTGTGAGGCAGAGGTAGGAAACTGCTGAGTTCCAGACTTGCCTGGGCTACGTAGTGAGCTCAGGGCCAGCCTGATCTACAAAGCAAGACCCTCTCTCTCTCCTCTCCCCCCCCCAAACACACACAGAGTATTGCTCAGGTTAAAGAATGGTAAGTTAGAGACATTTATAGCTAAACAGATGTACATTGAAGCCATACTCATAAGTGAAATAAATAGGATACATGTGTAAATACCATATTATTTCTCTAGTGTAAGAAACTGAAAGTGTAAATGAGGTCCAAAATGTACTATCTTCACAATAGGTATTGTGAAATAGAAGAAAATTAGTGCAAAGAATCCACTACATAGCAAGCGTTCGATAAATGTTAATGTTATATATAAGGTCTATATTCAGCAAATATGCTTTTCAGAACAAAGAAATGGTCAAAGCAAAATCCAGGTTTTACTTTTATCTGCATAACTCTTACACATGGTTCTCTAATACTTTATAGGCCATAAAACTATAACACTATACAATCAGCAAAAATTACAGTACTGTATAAAGTATACTGTGCAAAAAAGACAGAGACTCTATTTTTGTACAAAAAATTGTACAAAAAAATCGTAAGTCCAAACAGTTGTTACCAAGATAGGTCACTAAACAAGGATTATCCACACTGGTTATAGCTGCGTGTGGTGATGCAAACTTGTAATTTCAGCACCCGGGAGGCTGAGGTAGAAGAATGACTGCAAGTCATTGCTTCTTGGCCTTTTGGTTAAGAGCAAGTGAAGAATGACTGCAAGGTAGAGGCCAGCCTGGACTACATATTAAGACCCTGTCTCAAATAATAACAGTAATAATAATAATCCACAAAGTGCAAGCTATGACTGTGGTAGAAGAACTGAAGAGTGTGTTACAGGAAATTGTCTGGACAAAAAAAGGAGCAGTCAGTGTGAGGGATGAACAATGATAAATTTTCAGTACATCAAATTCTATCACCAGGTAAATCTGGCAATTAGAATGAGACAGTGCAAACAAAAGCAACAGGTGGTAAAGACCCAACCTTGATGTTTATTGACTAGCATTAGAAAGAACTAGAACCAGAATCTTTTCAGAACTGATTTCTCTATGCAAACCTCTAGGTGACTTACCAATTATAACAACCCTTGAAACTACAGTACATTTACTTACACAATAAGCCTTGTACACATTTTCTAGTGGAACTATAGCTGTCATCCATATTATAATTTCATTGTATGCTGGTTACAAAGATCCAAGGTAAGGGAAACCCCTATTTTCAAAAGAGAAGGTGAGAACGAAAATGAATTTTAAAAGAAACTTTCACTGGGGTTGAATTTTTTCAAGCCCAGCTTGATTGTAAAAGGGAAACAAGTTTTTAGATCTTACTTATCAATGGCTACTGCTTTGCAATCAGGTTGAGGGAGAGTTCAAGAAGTTATCAGAACAAACTGCTTACAAAGTGATAAAAATAGAAAGTGAAAGGTAGAAGAAAGCAAGAACCAAAAGTGTTATTTCAGAATAGTGTAGCAAGATCAAAATTTACTGTACCTAGGCAAAAGTGGTGTCATTCAAAACATGTTAAAAATCATTTATCTCAAAAGGGCATCAGCAATAAAATCAATTGTTTCACAGAGCTCAGTGTTTGCTCAGTGTCCACAGAGCACAAGTATGATAGCAAATTACAGTTTGACACCGAAAAATAATCATTAGAGGTTCAGTAAGTCTTGCCTGAGAAAGTACTTTTCTAAACTAGCTTCAGACTTCAGCACTTTGAAAAATGGAAAACTCTCCAAGTCTAGAAATAAAGTTTAATCAGCACACTCCACCCCGGACCTGCACCAATAGGACTCAGGTCACAGACCCCGGGCGCCATTCCCAGCGCAGAGGACTGCAGTCTGCCAGCCTCTACTCTACCCTGGAGCTGCATTGTGATGACACAGGCCTGAGAGGAGCCCGGAGCCATTTTCTGCGTCCCTTCACACCGGAACAGCGCTGAGAGACCAGGCAAGATAAAAAACAAGGGAATCTAGCTTCTGTTTTGCCATCTACTCATAGATCCCTCTATTCACCTCTTGTCCCTACACCCTCTCCTCTCTTCCTGTCAGAAGCAATACCCAGAAGTAAAGACTCTTAGGCTGCCCTATTTCTTCTCCTTTACTATTATAAGAAGGTGTGCAAAGTCTCTAGCAGTCTTACAGCATACAGTTGCTTCTGTTTTATATATGCCCTTTTATCCTCTGTTACCCTCTGGCATATATGAGGTTCTCAAGTCTAGGTGATCTTTATAAATCTGCTAAGCCTATTTCATTCTCCTTCTGTCTCCCTACCTCCCTGATTCCCCAGTGACCTTTTATTCCCAAAGGGTTCTGGGGATACATTTATGATCTACGTGTTGTATACACATTGCTGATTAATTCTAAATTTTGGCATATGGACATAGAGGTAATTCATGAGCTCAAAGTCTTCAGAATAGAAATTAACAAAACTTTTCATTTTATTTACTGTGTTTAATACTGATATTGGCACTGATTATATTATTGTAACAAAGATGATGTGATTGTTCTGTTCAATTACCTCTTATGATGTGTCGGAACTGAGAACTCAGGGTCATTACAGATTCAAGGAGGACAAGCCAGGAAGGTGCCACTTCCAAAGGGCCCCAGATTATAGAAAGAAAGAGACCTGCAACAAACACTGCCCTCTCATCAGGCAAAGAATTAAACAAATAGCATTAGTAACAACAAAAGAGTAGAAATGAGAAAATATACCAAAAAACAGAAATAAGCTTAGTCAGTATCATACACTCTATTCCCACTGAGGTTAGCTTCCTCTTTCTGCAGCATTCACGGAAAGGACATTTTTTTAGCAGAAATAGGAGTTGGAATCAACCTGTCTAATTAGAAAAAGTATGCTTAAACAGAACAAAATCACGTTGGTTATAGAATTCCAGGTTGTCTATATCCAAAAAAGAAAAAAGTTATTTTTATAATTTCCTTATTAAGAAAGTCTCACTCTAGGAAAAAGTGATGTGTTCATTAATTAGCAGAGTTAGACAGTGTAAGGTTGCCTTCCCTCAAAAGTGCTATTTTAAAGACCAAAGTCTTTAGTCACTTCGGATTATCTTACTGCTGTTAAAAGGCCAACCCAAAAACAAGTCCCAGTGAAATGAAGCTACAGTGTCTTGCTCTCCCAACAGCATTTCATGTTTAGCTATTAAATCTGGAATGTTTGTAAATATCATATCTTTTCTCTGGTATGAGAAACTGAAGATGTAAATGAGTTCTAGAATGCATGAGAGACATTCTGAAATAGTAAATACTCAAAGGGAAATGGGTTTAAGGGGTAATAAGAAGAAAGAAAAAATGTGAAGGTAAAAAAAAAAGGAAACAAAGTTTATGTACATAGGGGCAGGGAGTTGTAGGGTGAGTAGGAGAAGGGGAAAAAATGAGAAATCACATCATATTCTGATACAAATTCTCAATGTTAACAGTGATTGTGATGTATATATAATGTACCAATAAAGATTCAAATTTAATAAATAAATAAATCTGGACTATTTGTCTATCATGGAAATAACAGCAAGAACATTCGATGACAAAGCAAAAGAACCATTCTATTGCAGGCAGGTAAACGCACTTCCCTTCGCGCCCTCAATGGGGTCAAGAGCAAAGCAACTATATAGGGGAAGCAAGAAGAGCTAAAAGCCACAAGGAAGCATGGTGGGAAATGTCTTATTTGGGGTTGAAGATAATTACTAATACTTTTATACTTTTTAGTTGCATTCACTATAAGCCTAAGAGAGTAGGAAGGAAATTCTACATAACATTTCAAGAAAAAAACACGTGATTTCACAGTCCTGCTGGGTTAACAGGCCTGCCTCTCCCTCTGTTACCCAATCCTTCCCATGTACATGAGGCAGGTCTCATTACTAATATTTTATTATTAAGTAAAAACTAGGTATCTGAACAGTTTATTTTCAAGCATATCCTGTCACCCCATAACATTCAAAAGAAGTACAAACCAACCAATAATTATGAAAGCATGCCTGTCTTTGCTTGCTTTGGGAACTGCTAAAAAGAGCCTCTCAAAAGCTCTTAAATCCAAGCTCCTGGCACATCTCTTGCCAATGCCTCCTGTCAGCACCCCAAAAACAAAGCCAATTTTCTTCCCTGCAAAACCTAATGCCTGTCTCATTTCTGCAGTAGTAAACTCACTCCTTCTAAATACTCAGTCCCTGTTTGCCATCCATATCCAGTTCATTACAGATTTCATTCTGCAGAATCTTCCCATCATGTCTTGATCCAGCCCTTTCCCTTTGTCCCCATGTCATCAGGCTCAGGTTCTTGATGTTGGCTCACCAACCCTCAACAACAGCAAAACCCTCTGAATGAAGCCAGGCCTGTAATCCCAGCACTCGGGAGCCAGAGGCAGGAGGATTACTGAGTTAGAAGTTTGTCTGGGCTACACAGTGAGTTCAGGGCCAGCCTAAAATACAAAGCAAGACCTTGTCTCAAAAAACAAAAACAAACAAAAAAAAAGTCTCTGAGATATTTTTCCCGTGTCCAATTTCTCTCCATTACAAACCACCATGGCATACAGGATACCAATCAGGAGTTTGTGGGTACCTTCTTCGACTCACTTAAAAGTCCAATTTTTTTTTTTTTTGGTATATTGTAAATCCTTGGCTTTCTTAAACTTGTAGTTTATATACTCTCTAATAATTTTTCTTGTCCTTTGGGTCATCATTTTTGTGTATATAAAGCTATATAACAATATAATAGTATTTATAACAATATCCACAAACACAACTGGTATCTCAGACTCCATGGCTCCCGTCTTATGACTGACAATTCTAACAGACTGCAAGTGTTTAGACTAAAATTCTGTGTTTGGGCTGCTTAAAGGTCTTTCATGCTAGCTTGCCGAATTAAGATTCTGTTTGCAACTGACAATGGTGCCTGACAACCAAGCAAATACCAAACAGATAGGTGTACATATATTTAACTTTCTTACAATGTCTTTCCTTTGATGCAATCTGTATTGTCTGTATTGTTAAATATTGTTTCATCCTTAAAACATATGAAATTACTAGCCTTATACATAATTTTTTTAAAAAATTAGCTGGTAAGTGTATTTACTACAATAAATGATAGATGGGGCCCACTGAAGTTGTTACTCTGAAAAGCAGATTTTTCAGAGATTTTTGTTTAGTTTTCTTACAGTTATTTTATATGATTGGCTTCATGTGAAGCTTGAGCTATTCAACTTCATCAGTCAGAACTTCCCTGCCCCAGAACTAAAGGGCTACATTCCAAAGAGCCAGCAGGAATTTATAGCATAAACAAAAGCCAGAGAGAGCAGAACCTTAGAGATTAAAAATTATGGAAACTACCCTGACATATGGCATATACCTGTAATCACAACTATTCAGGAGGCTGAGGCAGGAGGATTAGAAATTCAAGCCAGTTTTCAAAAAGAGACTGTTCAGTAAGCAGTAGAGACAACTAAATGGAAGAATCACTAAGGCCCTTTTTCTAACTTAATCCCACCAAATGTAGATAATATTAAAGGCAATATTTTTGGACAGCCTTTAAGTAAGGATATAGGAAAAGCCAATAATCTTTCATCCTCTGCTTTATTTTTACTTTTTAAAATTTTATTAGTTCATGTTTGTAGTTCACGCAATAAAATCATCTACTTATTTTCCTTTCCCCTCCTCATCACCCCTCCCACTTTTCCCCTTGGACCAGTTCCTTATTCAAAGCAATCCATCTCCTTGTCTCCTTCTATGCATCCTTTATTATTCTGTTTGTACTTTGCCTCACTCAAGTAAGACATGCCATATGGAATTTAAATTTGTATGCCTGGTTTATTTCATTCAACATTGTATTTTCTAGATGCATCCTCTTTTGTATGAATGTCTCAAATCTACCATTCTTTTTAGCCAAGTAGTATTCCATTATATATGGATACCACTTTTTTAATCTAATCATCTTTTGATGGGTAGATAGGCTGTTTTTGGGATTTAACTATTATGCACTGTGCTGCTATAAACATTGGTATGTATGTATTGCTATAGTATGATGGTTTAAGCACTTTGGGGAAGTAACTAGCAGAGGGATCACTGGGTCATATGGAATTTCTAATTTCAATTCTTTGAAAAATTGCCATACTAATTTCCATAATGGCTGTACCACTTTCAATTCCCACAAACAATGAAGAAGATAATAAAGAATCTACCATTTAAAAAAAGCCCAGGACCTGATATGTTCAGTCAGTTCTAAAATTCTTTAAAGATGTAATATCACCAATACTCCTCAAGCTCCTTAAGAGAAATCAAAAGGGATGGCATTATTCCAAACTCATTTACAGAAGCCAGTATCATTCTGATACCAAAATTGGATTAAAAACTCAACTAAAAAAGAAAAGTATAGGCCAATCTCCTTAGTGAACACAGATGCAAAAATCCTCAATGAGATACTAGCAAACAGAGTACACACATTATCTTTTACTTTATAAATTATATACTTACGTTGCAGGTGATGGGTTTTCTCCTTAATACTGACCAAGAAAATTAGATGTTTAACTGAGAAGCTCGTTGTAAGAAAAAAAAGACAAAAGTAAACCTCATGGCACGAATAAGTCTAAAAATGAGACACAAAGAGATTAGTAACTTACTCTCAACTAAGTGATAGTGAAGATTATGATCTTAAAATGAAGACAGTGGTGATCACAACAAATAGTAATAATGCACTTGATAATTTGATTCACAAAATTCATAAATGTCAAGCATTACACTTATCAACTGCCTTGGACAGATCTTGAAGAAACAAAATAAAAATAATGTTTATCTTTTCAATTAAGAGTCACTCTTCAGATGCTATGGAACACTAACTTTTCCTTTCATCACTAGCTATAGGTACCTGTATTTAGAATGCTTCTTTCAGAGGAGATGCTCAGCATCAGTGATGCAATGGACAAGACTGGGAGACCTTGTTGGAGTCTATTGCTACCTAGTCAAGTTTGCTATGAAACAAGAAATTAATAACGGCCAGAGCTAAGTACAGCAAGGTGACAGGTAAAGAGAGTGATAAGAAATACATTTAGGAAGCTATCATCTCCCTATATTTACCTGTTACTATTACCTATCAGTTATTATAGTTACAATGAGGCACTTATATTAATGAACAGACAATACTGGAATACAATTCCCTTCAAGGGCTAATTTATCTAGTCCCTCAGATGCTAGACTTAGCACTCTTCCCCTCCATGGCCCACTCCTGCCATATCAAGCTATGGTGTGGTTTCTCTATCTCAAAAATGAAACTATCAAATAGTATTTTCCTTTCTTACTTGGGCCCCAAATCCAGGATAATGAATAAGAACTCAAGGAAAACAACGCGCCAAAATCTTGTCAAAACAGTCCAGTGGACAACTGATAGAGAGGGCCTATGACATTCAGAAAATTAGTTTTAAGGTAGGATCTCTCTGCTATAAGAAGTTTTATTCCCCCTAGCATGTTTCTCCCACATACAGTTTAAGTCTACACTATTGCCTTATCTTTTAACATCTAGAGATGTTGCTAATCTACAACAGTATTAAAATTTATAATTAAGAGCCCAGGAATGTAGATTAGTGGTAGAACTCTTGCCTAGAACACCTGAAGTTCTGAGTTTAATGCTTAGGCCAACCAAAGGAAAAAATTATAATTGAGATAGCTTCATCTTGCCCAGCATTATCATACCATATGGCTAGGTGCACATGCAACAGTATGGCCAAAATTAAAAACTAGCATCACTTTCTCTATTTTATTCTCAACATACTGCTGCTTTTGCTTGAAATAAGAAACTGCTTCTTCCTGTAAACAGTATTTTCTCTTTTCCCTGATGCTAAGTATAATTTGTAAGTTAAAAATGTTTAAATGTGAAGGACATTAAAATTAAAACACAACAAAGGACCATAGTAGGAACCTGAAAATTACTTCAGTTTGGCACAAACTCGCCCCATCCTCTAATGGTGACTTTAAAAATCCTAAATAGTTATCTGCTGACTGTGACATCACCATTGGCAGCCACTGCACTGTAACTGTTTTGAGGAGAAGCACTGCACATTTCTAAGCTGCTATCACATGCATTTCCAACTCCTTCCCTACCACCCAATCACTATATTTAGTGAACAATATAAACAATACATCAATTACAGTCCTTTAAATAAATGAGAGTAAAACAGAAAAACACACCAATTATCTGGTTTTGTATGTTTTACAACATAATTTTGGAGCTATGATTTGTGCCTTAAAAGTCATAATAATGTGTTTCCAAATTATTCTCCCTTCAATATTTTTGATATTAATCTTTTTTCTATATACATATTTATTTTGACTGATTCATTTTGCCTTGAACAGAGCATGCTTCAATTTCTCAATTATAGCAACTACATCTCTCTCTCTCTCTCAAACACACACACACACACACACACACACACACACACACCCCACAATTACTAAACTCACAAAACAGTCCCTATAATCTTCTGTTGATTTAAGTGTTGGGGAAAGTCAGTTGTGGTGTGTTCCCATTCACTCTCACAACATCCAATTAGTACTAAATGAAAGCAGGAAAATCTATCCCAATAATGTTAACACATTAGCAAATTATTTATCATTGTGCAAACTAAGTGAGATTTTATTGGTGATAATTCTCTCATTTCATCAGAGCACAGACAAATCTACGGTTTTAGCAGTTTGTAAATGTGTTCCACTCACTTAAAGCAAGTTACTCTGCACTGAAACCGTGGCCACAAACCTGCCAGAAGTTACCAAAGTATAACCAATTTAAATAAAGTAAGAATTTTGTACATGTTTTTTTCATTACAATTTCCCTTCATGGTGAGAAAAATACTAAAAAGTTTTGTATTCTTCTGTTCTTTTCATCAAGGATAATAATGCTTTAACACTAGGATATCCAACATTGGCACTACTAAAATTATGGGCCAAAGAATTTTCTGAAGAAGCTATCTTGTAGATTGTAGGATATCACTATCCAATGACCACAGAGCCAAGAGCCACCTCTCTACTTCTGACAGCCAAATTGCCTCCAGATGTGGTCACATGGACTGTTGGGAGAGAAAATCACCCTAGATGAGAACCACTGCTTTAGAGCTATCCCACAGTCCATCTGCTTCTACTCAAAGGAAGGGGAAAGAGGAGTCAAAGAATAAAGATAATGTCAAAATTCTTTCTTTTTCTTAATTGTTAAAGATGAACAACCCTCAAGAACATGAGCCTCTTTGCTGAGGTCATCTTTCTTCATATTTTTAGGCTCGAGTGAGAGGTCAGGCCAAAACTGAAAGAATATATGTTTCCTAAGACATCTATAAAAACTGTTTTTCAATTTCCGTTATGGAAACTACTACATACATAAAGTTATTCATTTCATCCTGGGTATATGATGATATAATTATGACATAACTTTCTAGGTTGTATTTCAGACATAAACTGGTAGCTGCCTTAAGAGGAAAAAAACACATCAAGAAGAATGGACAAAAGAAAACTTGTCTTCAAAGCTTCAAGTGTCCCCTTGATACTGGTGCTATTCATGGATCAAAAAAGATACTCATTTCATGAGTATAGGACAATGGCTTCTTGTTGCAATAAAACCATTACAATGTAGCATTTATCTAAAGAATTTTAGACAGCAAAATCAAAATACACAGTAACTGTAGGTGATTCTTTTTTGTTGTTAACCTGGAAACTAAACAACTTTAACCCACCAAGTTTTAGCATGAGCATCACTGATGAGTATCATGTTTCTATCTTCTATAAGAATAATGTTTTACTGATTCCTAAACTATTTATAGCAATTCTTAATTCTCATCAAAGCTATTTGCTTATGAGAACTGGTATCAATCTAAACTATAGGTAAGTGTTAAAAACATTATACAAGTAAATGAATTCATTGTACTGCAGCACAAAAAACAGATTACTGAAGAAAACAAAAAAACAAACCTGTTCTTTGCTCCAAACATATTGGCTCTTAATTCGTCAAAAATTACCACTACCTTGCTCTTTGCTATGTTATCTTCACCAACACTAAAAATCATTATTCCTTGTTACTTCTCCTATCCTCCAAGAATTTATAGGGAAGCTATATCTTATTTAAGGACAGCTTTGTATGTCAAGGAATAAGTTAAAATCACTATTAAAGTTATCCTTATAAATTATTTATAATTCTTTCACATATATAATATTTATAAGTAATACAAAACAGTGTATATGGCTAAATTCCTAAAAATTAAACGTATGATATATCCACATTAGAGTAAAATATTTTTACACCAGGATATATATGTCACTGAGAGTGCCATCATCCATCTGTATGTATCCATGAATTCTGTATCCTCAGATTCAAACAACCTTGGACTGAAATCATTTAGGGCAGAGAGGTGCCATGTGTAATAAAACACATTCTGACTTTTTTTGTCACGATTCTTATACAATACAGAATAACATTATTTATGTTGTATTAGTCATGAGTAACTGGAGACGATTTAAAGTATGTGGAAGGATATGTATACAAATATATACAAATACTGTTGTTATACACAATACTAAAACAGCTTTTACAAGACACTTGAGCATTCCCAGATTTTGCTCTGAAAAGAACCAGGCCTGCAAATATTAAGATAACTATATTCAGTCCTTCAGAGGAAGTCACATCTTTTTAGGCAATAATATTTTGTGCCACCTTGAATTTTCCACTACATTTAAGTATCATGATTCAATCCAGTAAAACTATTACCATACTCCTTATATCTATCATGTGGTTTTTTATAACTCCACATAAAATTGTTAGCTTAAATTGGGAGTATTTGTTCTCTATCCATGAGTCTCACTTGTTCTAGTACACAAGGCTTTGCCACATGTTCACAAATGCAAACAAAACTCATGATTAAAAGACAACTGTTCAAACAGCCAGACACGTGTATATTTGCAGAGACCCTTCAACTGAGCCAGGGGAGCACTGGTGAAGTGAAATGGAAATAGAAAGTAACTTATTTAAATAAATAACAAAAACAAATGCCCTTTGGTGTCTGAAAAGCATGAGGTCACAAGTATGGCTAAAAAATCTTCCATTACAATAGGCTTTAGGACAACAGAGAATTCACAATTAATTAAAAATAAGAGAATGTAAAACAACAACGACAAGTCATTGAATCTCCATTGCCACCCTTAAGTGTAATCTGTGATGGGAGCAACTGGCACTTTCCACAAAACAGCTGCCAGTTCCTCCATTTCTTCAGGGATCACCATTCCAAACAACAGAATTCCCAGATGAAATTCCCTAGCCATATTCCACACTAACTAAAATGTGTAGCAAGTTACTTTTTTTTTTTTTTTTTTGCTTTTTGGAGACAGGGTCTCGCTTTGTAGTTCAGGCTGGCCCTGAGCTCACTATGGTGCCCAGGCAAGCCACCGCGAACTCAGCAATCCTCTTGTCTCTGCCTCCCGAGTGCTGGGATTTAGCAAGTTACTTTTTAAGACAATACAGTAAATAAAAGTTTTCTCAACTGGACTGTAGTGAGCACACAAGTATTAAAAATGGAGTTTAAAATGAAGAAGCAAAATTTGTCCTTGATATCTAAGAAAATTAATCTCATGTTCTGAAAAGCATAGCAAATTTAAAAATTAAATACATTCATTCTACTACCCCGAAAAATGCCATCATAGATGGTAGAGGGCAGAGTTATCTGCATCACTCTAGCAATACTGGTTTTCACATGGAGCCAGAAAGAAGAGTACAAAATGACAGTGGAACACAGAGAACATTAAGAGTCAGACAGGCCACAACAGGTCATCAAAGCAGGAAGAGCTTGATGTGGAACCAGGAGGTAAGTTAATGCCCAGGGGATACAGGGCCAGGTTAGGCAGGAACAAGACATAACATTTCTAAACAGGTAAAGTGAAGTGAGACCTGTGTAAACAAATCAGACACCTAACTGTCTGCCGGCCACGGGTCTGCTGGGGAAGCTGGCTGGGCAAGCAAGACACAATAGTGCTCTGAGAGCAATATTGCCCAAAAACTGTGTAGAAATTACAACTGTTTAGACTGCCAAGGTTTGCTAAAACCAGTAATTATTAAGAAATTATACAGTACTCTGAATATCATATCTAATTAATCCTCACACCCCCCAAAAAATCCTGTAAGGCAAGTATTAATCCCATTTTAAACATTATGTAAGGAATCTAAGATTTAGAAAAGTTATACTGTTTTCTCAGACTTAAAGAACCAATGAGCTAAGGCCTGTTGGATGCCAAAGCCTAGGTTCTCTAACGGACAAGAATAAACCACTTACTATCTCTAAATTCCTGCTTTCACAATCTAAAAAATTAGTTAGTGGTAGCACTCTATTAATGATTCCATCTGTGTTTAAGTTTGTTATATATCACTTTACCAGGAGGCTAGGAAAGTATTATGTAATATGAAGGGATCCAACCACCACAAAGGCAACAGGGGAGGGGACCCAGGTATTGCTGAGAATACAGCAGTATATAATACAAAAGAACCTAGACGCATCTGGACCAAAATGTTGCTCACATATATAAATAAAAAATTTAATAAACCACAGCATTGGTGTCCAAACCACAGCTCTCAGGTTAGCCACATCAACATACCTAGGAATTCATTAAAACACAAGTTCCTGGGCGTCACACATGACCTACTGCATCAGAAACCCAGAGCAGAGCCAGATATCTGTGTTTTAACACTAAAGTTTTTAAAGATAGGGATATAGCCAGTGCCAAAGTTCTGGATTAATCCCCAGTACCAACACACTTACAAAAATTAAAACTCCACTGATATGTATAAAATTTAAGTGAAACTGTATGCCTTAGCAAGATACATTGGGCTAAATCTACTATAAAAATGCTTATAAGATTTCCAAAGAAAAAGGTTGAAATGCTTGACTTATTTTAGTATAAAAGCCAAAATTAGTAACCCAAAAGCAAGTCTTTTTTATCAACTTAAATAATACTGTTCATTATGAAATTAATATCTCAGCCAGATGTGGTGGCTCACACCTGTAATCCCAGCACTCGGGAGGCAGAGGCAGAAAGATTGTTGAGTTCGAGGCTTTCCTGGGCTGCATAGTGAGCTCAGGGCCAGCCTGAACTACAAAGTGAGATCCTGTCTCAAAAGAAAAATTAATATCTCAAATCATATAGTGTGTCTTACTGAGGCCCTACCAAAAAAGAAAACAAGTGAAAAAATGAGAGTATTCCTGAATTCTTCAGATGTTTTAATGTGAGGCTTGGTATTTAGCTCAGTGGTGCTGTGCCTGGCAAATGCAAGGCTCTGAGTTCAACTCCTTGTTATATGGTGGAGATGTTTTAATATTCAGGTAAGTAAAAGAATTTCACTCTTCATTCTTGTAAGAGCTTAATGATAGCTGAACAATGATCATATATTCCACATGTCCATAAAACCCATCCAATTCTGGTAAGTACAAAAATGAATGGTTTTTGTTCAGGATTACATAATTAGATCCTGTCAAGGGAAGACATTTGAGATCATTTCATTCAATCATATTATTTTATAAATTAGGGAATGGAGAGCCAAAAGACTCATTGGATAGTTGGCTAATAGCAGTCTGAGCTCCCCAACTCTGGGTTAGCTGCTCTCAAGCCATGACCCTGCTCCACCAATAACTTAAGAGAAAAGCAGAGTATAATGGACTAAGGATACCTTAGCCAAGTTCCAAATGTCCCTAAAGTAACACAAACAGTTTCAAAAGGACAATTATTAGTCAGCTATTTGTCTTAACTGAAAGAAAAGCAAATCGTAACCTGACAAACTGAATTCAAGACAGGATATCTGCATACCAGCTTCAGCCACAACATAGAGTATCTGTTTGTACCATAATTGAATTGTGTACTATGTAATGAAAAGACAAATCAATTATTGAGTAGTTTAAATAGGCAACTGCATGAATTAATACCTGTTTAGTCACAAGTTGTTTTTAACTAGCTACTTTATTTCAGTGAGGACAATTCATCCTTCTGAATACTTAACAAGCACACAACCTGTGTTTCTGTGCATGGCGGTTAAGGGTTTGGTAAAGCATCAGCAAAGCGAAAGCTGAGCATCACTGATGAATGTGAGTGGCAGTGACATGCAATATGGAAACATAAAAATAGCGGTAATGGAACAACTGATACTGCCACAGGCACTTCAGATGACAATGATCTAAAACCTAAAAAACATGAGGCAGAGAATTAGAAACAAAAGACAAAAGTGAATTAGCACCTCAGAAGCAAAGTGGGTGAAGGAAGGCCTATTACCAAGCGAAGGTGGGATAGGAAATGGGGCTGAGAGCAGCAGGAGAAGGTAGGCCTGCTCGGGTGTTTGGGTTTCAGTCTAAGTGCAATGGGAAACCCCTGGAAGGTTTTAAATAGAAGCACAATGAGATCTAATTACATATGAATACAGCAAAATCATTACAAATTCTAAACAGCCTCTGAGTTTCTCACTCCCTGCAACTATCATTCACTGAATTAAAGATGTACAATCCCACAGCTAACCTCAAGAGACCATAGGAGGTTTACTTTAAAATATTTCCAAAGCACAGCATGAAATGTTACATATGACTCAATCTATACCATATCATCAAGTTATAAGTGTTAAATTACTAAACCAACAGTTACTTCACATCTTTAATTATCTCTTGGATAACAGACCTATGTTCTATGTGGGATAACATAATAGAACACTTTTCTAGTCAGGCATGGTTGTGCCCACCTGTATTCTCAGCTACTAGGGAAGGAGAGGTAGGAGGATTACTTAAACCTAGGAGTCTGAGGCCACCCTGGGCTACAAAGTGAAATCTCATCTCCAAAAAAAAAAAAAGATTTTGTAAGGTGTATTAAAAACCTTCCAAAGAACAAACAATTTGAACACATTTCTATACTCCTAAAAATGAGTAATCTTACTTGGAAATCTACATGTCAAAGAAAAACAAAACCCCAACAAAACAGCCATAGTGTACAATGTCAGATAAAATTCAGAATAATGAATTGATGATACTCTTATCATTTTCAATATGACTTTCACTTTAATCTTCAAAAGCTGCTTCCTACTTGAAGACTGCATTTCCTTTCCTAGTTATTCTCTTTAAATTGAAGCCTCTAAATATTAAATTGCATTATTTTTTTAAAATAGTATAATATCCAAAACTTATCAACTACTTAGTATGTTCAAATCAACAATTTCCAACATTTTTTAAATTCTTAAGTGTCCCCAATTAGCCCATAAAAAAGGTACTAATGTGCTGAGTGTGGTGGCTCATGCCTGTAATTCCAGCACTGGGGAGGCAGAGGCAGGAGGATTGCTAAATTGGAAGCTTGCCTGGGCTACATAGTGAGCTCAGGGCCAGCCTGAACTACAAAGTGAGACCCTGTCTCAAAAAAAAAAAAAAAGGTACTAATGTATCATGTACCGCATTTAACTGTTAGGTTCTAGAAGAATAGGAAAGGCACTATATAAAGACCTTAATAAAAATAAAAATATTAGCAGTAACAACAGAACATGGTAAACACAATTAATAAAAATCATGGCTATGGTCAGGGATTTAGCTCAGTGGCACTGCACCTGCTTGGAAAGTGCAAAATCCTGAATTAGATTTCTGGTACCAACAACAACAACAACAACAACCAAAAAACAGAAGTCATGCCTATATCCTCCAGGATTTGTTTTACTTAATAATAATGAATACTAGGGCCAGAGGGTTAGCTCAGTGGTTCCGGCGCCTGCCTCGCAAGCACAAGGTCCTGAGTTCGATCCCCGGTAACCACATATAATGCTGGGCGTGGAGACTCACGCCCACCAACAATCAACACCGTATACCACAATGCCGGACGTGGTGGCTCACACCTGTAATCCCAGCACTCGGGAGGCAGAGACAGGAGGATTGCTGAGTTCGCGGCGGCTTGCCTGGGCACCATAGTGAGCTCAGGGCCAGCCTGAACTACAAAGCGAGACCCTGTCTCAAAAAAAAAAAAAAATAATGAATACTAGATGATTCATTCTCTCCCTTTGCCATATACTATTAACACTGAAATTCCATCAGGAAAAATCACGTAGACTTACAGCATTTTAAAAAAATGGATATTAAGAATTTCTGAACAGGTCAGTAACATGAGAAGGCAATTTTAGCATAACTTGTGTCATGATGGAAACAGCTTGAAAGGAAAAGGTATATACAAAACTGCAATAACAAGGATATTTTTAAATGAGTTTGGTGGTGAAGGCCTGTAATCACAACACTCTGGGATAAGAATGGTAAAGACATTCTTCTCTGGGACAAGAAGAAGAATCTGGAAGGAGAAGAATCCCAAATTCAAAACAAGACCAGGGCAACTTCGCAATTTAGCAAGACCTCATTTAACAAAAAAAAAGTGAATGCAAATAAAATGAAGGCTAAACAAAAATTAGATTTCATTGTGATTTGGAGGAAGCAAATTTGACAAATTAGGCTTCATAAAAATTCTTTCTACTCAAAACATACCGTTAAGAAGTTGTATAGCAGGTCAGAGATTTAGCTCAGTGGTTCCAGTGCCTGCCTAGCAAGTGCAAGGTCCCTGGTACAATTGCCCACAACCACATACAACAATACTGGGTGTGGTAACTCACACCCACCAGCAATCAATACCACATACCACAGTGCCGGGGTGTAGTGCCTCATGCCAGTAATCCCAACAGTGGGGAGGCAGAGACAGGAAGATTGCTGAGTTCAAGGCTTGCCTGGGCTACACAGTGAGCTCAGGGCCAGCCTGAACTACAAAGAGAGAACCTGTCTCAAAAAAAAAAAAAAAGTTATATAGAATAAACAAAGAGTTGATAAAATATTTCAATATATGTAAGTATATACATATTTCAATACCTACACTATACATATAAAAACAAGGATTTATATCCAGCATATGCAAAAAACACTTACATCTCAGTAACAACCCAACAGAAACAAGGGGCAAAAGATCCATACATCTAACCCATATGGCAAACAAACATATCTGAATGATAAATAAGCACATAAAAATATGTTCAAAATCACTCATCAAGGAAATGCAAATTTAAGCCACACTGTGATAATCTTATGTATGCTCATTAGAAGAGCTAAAATATCAAAAATTAACACCAAACACTGGACAGCATATAGAACGACTAGAACTCTCCTACAACTCTCCTACAATGCTAGAAAGAATGAAACATGGTAAGGCCAATTTGAAAAACTGGCAGTTTCTTACCAAGTTAAACAAATATGTACTGTAGTGCTGCTAAATATTCAAAACAAAAAGACATTCATAGCAAGTTTTATACACAAGGTTCATAAAGCATTATTCATTATTACACCAAATCTTGAAATCAACAAGTGTTCCACCAAAGAATGACTAAACATTCATACATAGTATGATACATGCTATGATGTAATAATTTGCCAGCAATTCTTTGTCAGCAATACAAAGAATGAGTAACTGATAACAACATGGATGAATCTCTAAATCATTATGCTGAATAAAAGTGATTCAAAGGGTAAACAGTATATGTAATGATTAAATGTCAACTTAGCTATGCTTATAGTCTCCAACTATTTGGCACAACAGTCTAGATGTTGTATTTTAGCAAATGTGATTTTAATATCAACAATCATTCAACACTCAGGAGACTTCCCTAGATAAGATGAATGGGCCTCATGTTGCCACAAGAACAAAAACTGAGGTTTCTCATAGAAAAAAGAATTCTGCCTAAATCTCTAAATAACTTTCTGCCTGGCTTAACAACTACATCATCAATTCTTGAACCTTGAGCACATAAGACTAACCTACAAATTTCAGATTAGACTGTAGTGAACTTCCTATCAGTTCGCTCTAAAATTTGGGGGCTGGTTATTCCCACAAGTGAGACAACTCATTAAAATAAATTCATAAGTATATTTTAACTAGATAGATATAGATAGACAGATTCTTAAAAGCATTTTATATCATATGATTCTCCTCTGGAGAACTCTCACAGATATCCTATTTATATAAAATTTATAAAAATCACAATCTGTATAATTATAGAAACAATTTATATAAACATAAAATTGTAGAAAGTACAAACTAATCTATGCCTGAAAGCAATTACTGATTCCCTAGAGTACCAGGTGGAGAAAAAAATGAACTGTTTACAAAATGACATAAAACTTTGGAGGTGATATCTTAACTATGGTAGTAGTTTCACAGGTATGATAAGTACCAGAACTGATCAAATTATATACTTTAAATGAATATAGCTTATTTTATAATAAATCATACCTCAATAAATTATATCTGAAATGGCAACCACAGGAATGCTAGTACCATTAGCAGGCATTAAAAATACAGAAGAATATGTACTGTAGTACAGTTAGGTTTAATCACATCACTTTCAACTTTGGTTCTATTGAAACAGTCTATAATAATGCCAAGAAAGCCAGTGAATGTTAAGTCTGGGTCCCTAAAGATAAATTTCAGCTGAACATAGCTTTTGAAGGTTTTTTGCACAAAATTAGTAAGAATGGCTAGAAGTAAATTTGATAAGAACAAGACAGAACGTAAAGAAAAAGAATATCTGAAAGATTCTGCTACTGGGGTTTTGGTAATCTCAGGGACTCAGGGCTAAAAATTGAACTCAGTTTCAGAAAGGAAAGAGAATTTTAAAATACAATAATAGAAATTATAGGTTATTTTTAAAGCATACCATTAATACAAAAAAGAGAAAAAGAAGTTTATAAGTCAGAAAGAGAACAAAGACAGGTTTTGTTTTTAACTTGTTCTTTGAGTTGAAGTTATTTGTTTTCTTGTATTTTGCTTTTCTATTCATTAGATTTGACACTTTTTTTATATTCACAGAATTATTATGCTTTTATGGCCTGAGAGAATTGTGTCTCAGTATCGATAGGTTGATGAAGTAAGGGTAGTTTTCTAAATGGGAAATCAAGAAGACAGGTGCAGAACTGTTGTTACCTTAAATAAATCATCTCAACTAGCACTACAAATCATCAAGACAACTTTCAAATTTACTGCAAGTGTATGTGTCTGTGCGAGCACTTATGTGAAAGTGTGTCTGTGTATGTAAAATGCCTATTTTAAAAGGAGACGGTGATCCTTAGGTAAATTATCTTAGTCAAGGCCAAGAGAAAAGTGACCTTTAAATCAAAACTATCACATTTATCATCACATTTAAACATCAGACTTTGCAATCCATTTGTACATGAAAAATGAATGGCTCAAAATAGCCAAATGAATTTCTCAAGGTTAAAAACTCATTGGTTGTGTTCAATCCCTACATATGGGGAAGAAGACAGGATGTCAATATCCACACAAATAGCAGAACAAGACTAAAATGAAGCTGAACTGATTCCAATCTCCTTCTATCTCCCCATTCCATGGTATGTGCCTAACAATGTGAAAATCTCACAGAGGTGTGAGTGTAATTGAATTTAGCTGCAGTGAATAATAAAATGGAAGGAGGAGAAAAGATCATAAACCATGTACAATCTTAGCCCTCAGCATACTAACAAGGTCCAGTGTATAGTGAATTTCTTTTTCAACTGCCCGGTGTGTTACATTGGACTACTTCATAAATCTTAGCAAGTATTATGAGACCTAAATAACCTTATTTTTACAATATCTTAAAATATACTGTTATTTCATCACCCTAAGAATTATTTCATTATTACTAATCAATTTTTTCCAACTATTCTTTTGAAAGAAAAAGAAAAGAATGGTAGAATCAGCTAAAAAAGAAAGATACAATCAAATAGTTATTATTATATCATCCCTGTTTTCTTATCACAGTGCTCAAAGGATTACCTGATTTTTGAAGACTGCTTTAGATTGCAGTCATTAACTTTATACTCCACTTTTAGTTTTCTTGAACAGTTAAGAATTCAGAACTTTTCATTTTTTTCCCATAATGTCAAAAAGAAAACTGACAAAGTGCATCAGAACATGAATGCAAAGAGCCAGATAACATTCTAGAATATGATGATAAATTAACTGTACATAGAATATCCAGACTATGAATCTTCAAATATTCTACATAGATTTCCTCATATTCAAGAACTGCCATGTGACCAATAAATTTTACATACACAAGAGAATATATGATTCTTTTCCAGAAAGTCATTCAACATGAAGGGCTTTATCATATAATATTTTGCAACACGAACTTGGACCACATCATTTTAACAGAAAGTCCTGAAATTTTTAATAAAATTGCTTGTAACTAGTCTTTATTGTTCTTTAAACTATTTATAAATTGAAAAGTAAGAAAAAATTTAAAAGAAACTATTGGTCCCAGATAGTAAATGATAAAGACTATTTTTTCTAGCTTATTGAAGACACGGCAACTTTGAGACATTTCCATGAATATTATAAAGATGTATTTTAGAAATATAGAATACATTTTTTAAATTATTGCTTATCCTCCCTCTTCACAACAATCATATATAACTATTCTACTCACTTCAAAGTCATAAACCATGTGTTTCAATTGTGGTCAGTAATTTTTCCCCTAAAATGATATGATTCAAATCTCTATAAAAACTGCCTGGCAGAAAACAAGATTAAATGAAATCCTCTTTAAGACTACTGCAATCTCTAGAGTTCTGACTCTGTAACACTGAAAGGTTTATCAAGATTTAAATCGGTGGTCCATTAAAATTTAAATTTATTGGGCCGGAGGGTTAGCTCAGTGGTTCCAGCACCTGGTTCACAAGCCCAAGGTCCTGAGTTCGATCCCGGTAACCACATACAATGCTGGGTGTAGAGACTCACATCCATCAACAATCAATACCACATACCACAGTGCTGGGCGTGGTGGCTCATGCCTGTAAACCCATTACTCAGGAGGCAGAGACAGGAGGATTGCTGAGCTCAAGGCTTGCCTGGGCTACATAGTGAGCTCAGGGCCAGCCTGAACTACAAAGCGAGACCCTGTCTCAAAAAAAAAAAAAAAAAAAAAATTCAAATTTATTTCTAACTTCCATTCCACTTGTTTCCTTCAATCAAATAGTCTCTGATACTTTGTATATGAAACGCTAAATGAATAGTTCTTAACAGTTGCTAGAGCTGAGAGCTATTTTATGGCTCCAATCTATCATTATCATTATTAGCAATAATTTTATATGGGTGTATTAAACTTTGAGTTTACCTCCTATCCAACCGTGATGGTCAATGACAGTAGTGATCATCACTAATAATGTCATCCTTAACCCCCCAGACAACACAACACATAAACCATTTTCTTGATGTCTATAAAATAATTGTGATTCTAATGCTTAAAGGTTTACTATGGTATAAATCGGTTTTATCCTAGTAGAACCTAGTTTCTGAGATTTTAAACCTTGTATTTGTTTCCAAAACTATTTTCCACTTCCTTTCTCATTGTTAAGTAATCATATAATCTCTCATTCCCACCCACATATTTGCTTGACACAGTCACTGTAAAAACCTATAGAAGACTCTTTCTCAGTTGCATATTCCTAATATAATCATATAACAGCTTATATTTACTGAAATCTGATCCAGATAAGTTTTTTTTGTTTTATTGTTTTTTTTTGAGACAGGGTCTCCCATTGTAGTTCAGGCTGGCCCTCAGCTCACAATGTAGCCCACACAAGCCTTGAACTCAGCAATCCTCCTGCCTCTGCCTCCTGAGTGCTGGGATTACAGGCGTGAGCCACCATGCCTGGCAGTGTGGTATGTGATATTGACTGGTAGTGGGTGTGAGTCACCACCGGGATCGAACTCAGGACCTTGTGCTTGCAAGGCAGGCGCTGGAACTACTGAGCTAAATCTCCGGCCCCTCTAGATAAGTTTTAATGATAGTTTGGGTATTAAGAAATTTTATTGGCCTTTTTTCTCATTTTTGCCAACATTCCAGATAGGGAATTGTTATACGGTCATTCATTATATGTTTCTGCTCTTTAAAGTAACATAACCTATTAAACTCTTATTTCAGAATTGCAAACTATGTTCCTCCATCACCAACCAATGATATCATTGTTGACTTGTTTTCAGTATAGTTCAGGCTGTACTTCCTGCCTCACAGGTCAGGTCTGGTTTGGTTTTTGTATCTTCTCCATTGTATTCAATCCCTGTAGTTCTGAAGGTTCTGGGGAGCCTAGGGAATGGGAGATAATTTCGGTGTTTCAGTTCTTTGTTTTTCTTTAATCAAAATAGATGAAATTCTTCACCCAAACTGTGGCCTTTTTCCTACAGTATAATTTTCAAACTTTTAATCTTAGACTTCTTTGGACAATTTCCTTATAAGACAAAAAATAGGTGCCAATGAAAACTAACTTGTAAAAGAGGGATTCTTGCCAGCACCACTTTTCCCAGATACAGAAGGAGCTAATGGATTTTCTTCTTTCTCCTAGAAGCCCTAAAATGATTTAAACCTCATATCAACTCTCTTCTACAGTTTAAGTGATTAACTTCTTTCAGCCAAATACTATATATTAGCAACTTTCATTCCAAACTACTTTGTGGAAAAAGGGGGCAAGAATAAAATGGACCACTCCCTGAGCTGATCATTTTTTGCTTTAAACCAACTAGGAAAAAACCCATAATTTCACCAATATAGAACCAGGATTCTATCGTTTCCCTCATGCCTCCAAATGCATGATATCAGATTAAAAGTTACCTATTTAGAAATGCAATTAAATGTAAATCTTTTCAAAAATAATTCAACCCCTGAATTGTAAAACTCTATGGCCATGGTTAATTCTCGTGAGTCATACCTAGGATTTCATGCTTACACCACAGGGTTTCATGCTTCAACTATTAAATAATTTCATTTCATTTCAAAAAACTGAACTGGGTTTGGCCACATATGAAGTGTATCTTTTCTGCGGGAAGCAGAACCTGCTAGAGGAGACTCTTTTCAGGCCTGGAGATCTGCACTGGGTGCTGCACCAACTAGCAGTTGCGAGATCTGCACTATACCAAACAGTGCTGCCCAGCTCCCAAGATGATCTGAGACCTTTGGATCACTGCACTGGGGTGCCTGATCAAAGAAGTCTTATGGTAATCAACCTCTGGCCCAGAGTCACCTTCCCTTGCTCCTTCCATTAGGAGTTTGCTGTTCTTCCACTAATACAATCTCTGCTTGACTTACTGACTATGCATTAATGATAAAAGATACTGTTTTAGTGATTAAATAAAATAAAATGACAAAGAGAAGTAACCTCTCAAGGATAGAAAATAGGAAGTATTCTAAGAGACAAAGACTTGTGCCTTGAGAGCCTGGGCTAGTCTTTAGTATAAGATAAGAAACTTGCTGATCACCTGGGGAGAAGTTTTAAGTGCAGAGAGAGCACATTCTGGAATTTTTTTTTTTTTTTTTTTGAGACAGGGTCTCACTTTGTAGTTCAGGCTGGCCCTCAGCTCACTATGTAGCCCAGGCAAGCCTCAAACTCAGCAATCCTCCTGTCTCTGCCTCCCGAGTGCTGGGATGACAGGTTGAGCCACCACGCCTGGCCATTCTGGAAATTTTTAAGTACTGTCTGCCAGACAAAGTTATCTTTGTATTTTGAGTTCCTGTAGATTTAGATTCTAATCATGCTAAACCTATATGTTAACCACTAATTACATTGTCAGTTGTAAGCTTTGCATGTGACCAAGGTAGCTAGAAATACTATAAAAGAGCACTACAGAATAAACTCAGGGCCTGCTCAGTATTGACTGAGAGGTCCTCCTGAGCCCATATTCCTGTCTTCTTCTTTTTTCTTAATCCGCACCCCTTGACTTCACGACCCCGTTGTTTTGTCCAGCTGGTTCCGGCACTTTTCATATATGAAGGAAATTATTGACTCCGACAAAAAACTGCAAATGATTTCCTTCTTTCTAGTTTTATATGGTAATGGATGTATTCTTCCAAATTCTAGGACTTTCTCAGGTGGCAACAGAAATTGTGGATTTTTGTTCACTTAATCCAACGCAACCACAGTAATTTATTTTAATTTCCTCACTTTTGTTGTAAAATCAATTTTATTTGTCTATTTCCTCACTTCCATATTCTGTGATACTATAGTACTGTACATATACAACCTGAGACCAAGTTTAAGTCCAAAGTGAGTTTTGGTTTTGTTTTTACAATTCTGGGGATGAACCTAAGGCCTCATGCACGTCTGGCAGGTGTTCTACCACTGAGCTACCATTCCAGCAATAAGATGTTTTTCATTTGCTATAGCTGTCTTTATCTACTGACCCCCCCTTCAGCTTCCTATAATCCAGTAGGTGGCTGCAGGGGCTGGTGGTTAACATTGAGCATGTATAAAACCAACACATACTGCTTCTACCTTCTACCCCCATGAACATTTAAGTAAGTCCATATGTTATAGACAGTTTTTTTTTACTTTATATTCTCTATCCTTACAACTCTGAGTTACTGATTAGTTACTTACTTTCAGTATTTCAGAGGTGTTGTTACTACTTAAGACCCCATTTTTCCCACCCCTAAACTAGGAAAAACAAGAAACCAAGGAGATAACAGATAAAAAAATATCAGCTTTATTGTTAATAAACTCCCAAGTAGCTTAATCTGCTAGTTAAACAGTCTGAGCTAGTATTTTTCCCCCAAATGGCCACATTACCTACCCAGTCACAGGTACAGCTCAAAGAAGTATAGGCATTCCTGTGAACCTGCCTCTGTAAAATGTACAGCATGTATGAGGAGGGCAGGATACAGGCTGTGTAAGAAACATGATGATGAGAACTAAAGGGGCCCAATTCCTCCTTTCAAACTCCAAGAAAGTAAGTTATCTGATGTCCCTTAGGGAATCATAAGAATTCCTACCACAGCTGACAGCGTTACATCCAGTAAATGCCCATCCCATTCAAAATAATTCAAAATAAATGAAGTTTTCTCCAAAAATATCACACTACAGGGACCTCAAATTAC
>PVIC010012792.1:0-39090 GCA_004025085.1 Thryonomys swinderianus | reverse complement strand
AATGACAAGATCGATCCATTTAGGTGCAAATGGAGACACCTGGAGGATATACTAATAAGTGAAATCAATAGATCACAGATAGACCATTACCGGATCTTCTCTTTGACATGAACACCTGTAGATGCAAATGAGCTTTAGAAAGTATGACAGCTTTTATAGAGTGCAAAATTTCTGTAGGAAACTTGGTGTGGGAATGTGATGAGGGGAAGGAATAAATATGATACAGAAAGAAAACAAAAGAGCATGTATAAAGGGGGTGAGGAGGTGTGGGTGGGTAGGGATAGGGGTAAAAATGAGAATTAACTTGTGTCATATACTGGTACAAATTCCCCAATGTTATACATGATTTTGAGATGTATATAAATTGTACCAATAAAGAATTCAATTTATAAAAAAAAAAAAGAATGTGGCTGAGGAAACCTGCTTGCTTCAGAGCATCCAGGAAGCAGAAAGAGACAGGGTAGGAGCATAGGCCACATGCGGTTGAGCGTCCTTCTTCTCCTTTTGCTCCACTTGGGCCCCCAGCCTAATGGATGCTGCTGCAAGCATTCAGGGCGGGTTTTCCCCTCGACTCGCTTCTCACAGGCCAACCATCTCTGAACACATCTTTACAGCCACACCCAGAAATGTGCTCTATTAATTTCCTAGATGTTTTTCCATCCAATCAAGCTAGCAAGCAAGATTAACTATCTCATACATATTGTCGAGGCTGTGGAGATAGTGGAAACCTCTTAAACTGTTAGTGGAAGCGTGGTAATTTCTCAAAAAATGAAAACTAAACTTGTCATATAACTGAGCAATTTCACTTGAGAATATATTTCCAAAATAATTGAAAGCAGGAACTTAAAAAAATATTTGTATACCTCATATTCACAGTTCCTTATTTATAAAAGCTCAACATGGGGGCCGGAGATTTAGCTCAGTGGTTCCAGTGCCTGCCTTGCAAGCGCAAGGTCCTGAGTTCAATCCCAGTAACCACATAACAATGCTAGGTGTGGAGACTCACGCCCACCAGCTATCAATACCACATACCACAGTGCCAGGTGTGGTGGCTCACGCCTGTAATCCCAGAATTTGGGAGGCAGAGACAGGAGGATTGCTGAGTTCGAGGCTTGCCGGGGCTCCATAGTAGCTCAGGGCCAGCCTGAACTACAAAGCGAGACCCTGTCTCAAAAAAAAAGGCTCAACATGGAAGCAACCCAATTTTCTCTAGCAGATGAATGCATAAGTAAAATGTAGCATATGCGAGGTATAATTTAAAAATACAGTGAATGTTTAAGAAAAACTCATTACAGTAAAACAACATTGCATGAACTGGGATAGGTGTGTGTGAAATAAGGGTGTATTTTGAGGGGGATTAATGGTGATGTATCATTTGATGTAATTCACTTAAAATTTTCAAAAATATTCACTACATTTTTGATCATCTGCTATCTGCAGCAGAATATTACTCAAACTTCAAAAAAAAAAAAGGAAATTCTGCAACATGGGAACAACTTAAGGACAAACGAAATAATTCTGTCACAATAAAGATAAATGTTGTATAATTCCAAGTATAAGAAGCACTTAGAATAGCCAAAATCATAGAGGCAGAAAAGGAGGAAGGTGAATGCCAGGGTCTGAGAGAGAGAGGAACAGACAGTTACTGTTTAGTAGATGTGAAGTTTCCATTTTACAAAATGAAAAGAGTTACGAAAATGAGTAGAGGTGATGACTGCACAATGTCATAAATGTATTTAATAATACCCTTGGACATACTCTAAAATAGCCAACATGGTAACACTTGGATCATATACATTTTAGCATAAAGTTTTGTCTTTCTTTTTCCTCTTTTTTTTTTTTTTTTTTGAGACAGGGTCTCACTTTGTAGTTCAGGCTGGCTCTGAGCTCACTATGTAGCCCAGGCAAGCCTCGAACTCAGCAATCCTCCTGTCTCTGTCTCCCAAGTAAGTGCTGGGATTACAGGTGTGAGCCACCACACCTAGCACTGTGGTATGTGGTATTGATTGTTGGTGAGCATGAGTCTCCATGCCCAGCATTGTATGTGGTTACCGGGGATCTAACTCAGGACCTTGCACTTGCAAGGCAGCCTCCGGAACCACTGAGCTAACCCTTTGGCCCCTTTCCTCTTCTTTTTTGTTTCTTTTTCCTTTGTTTTATTTCCTTTTCTTCTTCCTCTTTCATTTCTTTTCTTTTCCTTTTTCAGTATTGAGGATTGAATCCAAGGTCTTATATATGTTAGGCAAGCATTCTAACATTGAGCTAGACCCCAGGCCTTAAAAATGTTTTTAGGGCAGGCCAGAGGATTAGCTCAGTGGTTCCAGCGCCTGCCTTGCAAGCGCAAGGTCCTGAGTTCAATCCCCAGTAACCACATATAATGCTGGGCGTGAAGACTCAATCAACACCGCATACCACAATGCCAGGCGTGGTGGCTCACGCCTGTAATCCCAGCACTTGGGAGGCAGAGACAAGAGGATTGCTGAGTTCGCGGCGGCTTGCCTGGGCTCCACAGTGAGCTCAGGGCCAGCCTGAACTACAAAGCGAGACTCTGTCTCAAAAAAAAAAAATGTTTTAGGGCTGGAGATTTAGCTCAGTGGTTCCGGTGTCTGCCAGCAAGCGCAAGGTCCCTGGTTCAATCCTCGGTAACTACATACAATAATACCGGGCATGGTGGCTCACGCCCACCAGCAATCAGTACCACACACCACAGTGCTAGGCATGATGGCTCCTGCCTATAATTCCAACACTCAGGAGGGAGAGGCAGAATGATTGCTGAATTCGGGGCTTGCCTGGGCTACATAGTGAGTTCAGGGCCAGTCTGAACTACAAAGCGGGACCCTGCCTCAAAAAAATTTTTTTTAAATAACTTATTTAAAAATAATTTTGTGTTCTGAATATATAAAGAATTTTCAAAACTGAACTGATTTTAAAGTGGCGCAAAATATTTGAACAGAACTTCAGCAAAGGAGTTATGAAAATGACAAAGAAGTCCATGTTTGATATGATGAATCAGTAGGGAATGAAAAACCACAAGATACTCCACTCCATACCTATTGGAATGGTTAACATCAAAAAATCTGGCCATTCCTAAGAGGGGAATGGAGACCAGTGGCTAACTCACATATATGTGAGGAATCCAAAATGATACTACTAACCCTTTGGGAAGTACTACTTATAAAATGAAACATATACTGGGCTGGAGATTTAGCTCAGTGGTTCTGGCGTCTGCCTTGCAAGCGCAATGGTCCTGAGTTTAATCCAGGTAACCACATCACTGCGCCCACCAGCAATCCATATCACATACCAAAGCGCTGGGCGTGGTGGCTCGTGCCTGTAATCCCAGCACTCGGGAGGCAGAGACAGGAGGATTGCTGAGTTCGAGGCTTGCCTGGGCTTCATAGTGAGCCCAGGGCCAGCCTGAACTACAAAGTGAGACTCTGTCTCAAAAACAAAAAAAATGAAACATATACCATTTGGTCCAGCTAGTTCATTCCTGGTTAGTTTCTCAAAGGAGGTGAACACTTATATTTACACTCAAATCTGTATGTGAATTCTTATAAAAGCATTCTACATAGCAGGGGAAAACTGTAAACAGGCGGAATGTCCTTCACCAGGAGAATTCATATAATTGGCAATATACTCAGCAATATAAAGCCATGGCCTATCGGTATAGACAGCATCAGGAAGGCTCTCAAAAATACCATGGTAAGTAAAAGCAACCAGTCTCAAAGGTACACTCTGAATAATTCTGTTCATAGGACATTGTAAGAATGGGTGGAGAACAGGGTTTAGGGGATGGAGTTTTAACAATAGCTTGAATAGAAGAGGAAACATGAGGGGTGATTTTTTGGGGAAGGAAAATCATAGCATTGTTCTGTATACTCACCAGGGTGGTGGTTTCTGAAATCTGTGTACAAAGAAGAAAGGAAAGAAGAAAGGGAGGGAGATTGGCAGACAAGGACAGAGGGTGAATAGAGGGCTGGGGATTTAGCTCAGTGGTACAGCACCTGTCTCCTGCAAGCACAAGGTCCTGAGTTTGATCCCTAATACGGGGTGGGGGGGGAATAGGTAAAAAGATAAAGAAGCTCTGGTAAAATATTCTTTTTTTGAGACAGGGTCTCACTTTGTAGTTCAGGCTGGCCCTGAGCTAACTATGTAGCCCAGGCAAGCCTCTAACTCAGCAATCCTCCTGCCTCTGCTTCTCAAGTGCTGGGATTACAGGCATGAGCCACCATGCTCAGCACTGTGATATGTGGTACTGATTGCTGGTGGGTATGAGTCACCATGCCCGGTATTGTTACTGGGGATAGAACTCAGGATCTTGTACTTGCTAAGCAGGCACTGGAACCACTGAGCTAAATCTCCAGCCCCTGGTAGAGTATTTTCATCAATAAAAAGAAATGAGTTGTCATTTATTTGTTCATTCATTTTGTAGCACTAGGGATCAAGCCCAGGGCCTTGCACATACTAGGCAAGTGCCCGCCACTGAGCCAGTCCCTTCTGTATCTAATTTAAAATCTGTCATACATTAGAAGTATTTTTTGTTACATTTTCTGCAATATTTCCAGGTGTTTGGAACAGGGATGTTTTTAGTTTATCACATTCTGCCTTCGTGGCAGGGCTGGTCAGCTTCCTAAGACTTTGAACTCTGCATCTCCAGGGACCTCTTCCCTCTCCAGTTCTGCCTCCCACACCTAGGCCCACACCCTGGGCCCTTTGGTCACCAGGAAGTGCTTGACCTCTGAAATATGGCATAACTCAGGCAAACTGCTCTCTAAACCAGGGGTGGTTCTTCAGTCATGTGATGCTTTCCTCTATCCTAGTGGGCCCTGGCAATGTCTAGAGTCATTCTTCATTGTCCTGAGTGGGGAGCGGGAAGAGGAGGGATGAATATGAGGCATCCCCGAAAGACTCATGGAGTGAAGGCTTGATCCCCAGGACACCAGTGCTTGGAGGTAAAACAATGACTGCTGAATACAAGCTAACTTTCGCTGTGCACTTATGTGGATTCTCCTTGACCTTCACAGTCACTTTGAGGACAGAACTTATTGTTCCCTGGTACCCACAGTTGGGAAGGACTACCAAGCTTGGTGCCTTGGACTTCGAAATGGGAAGCTAGAAAGACAACAAAAATGGCTGTTCTCAGAAGCTGTCTCTAGAGCCCCTCGGTGTCGCTCTGTAGTTCTTCTCCGAGCTGCTCTCCTCCCTCTCCTCTCTCTGCTGCCCAGTTTGGTACATTTCCCCTGGAACTTAGCATCCTGCAGCTGGCTAAAGACTGCCTGGTTTGCATGACCCTAATTCAGGTGACCAGCAGGATGCAATGGCATTTCTGATTTGCAAATTCAAATCCTCTGAGTTTTTTTTTTAAATAGACTATTTTTAGAACAGTTTTAGATGTACAGAAAACCTGAGCAGATAGAGTTCCTGTCACCAGACAGGATCTGAGGAGGCTCCCAAACCCACCCTACCAATGGGATAAATTACAGGTTCACTGAAGTCAGTCATAGAAAAAGGAGGCAGAAAGAGCATGAAGGGATTTATTTAGGCAGAATTTTATTTCATTTAATTTATTTATTTATTTATTTTGAGACAGGGTCTCGCTTTGTAGTTCAGGCTGGCCCTGAGCTCACTATGTAGCCTGAGCAAGCCTCGAACTCAGCAGTCCTCCTGCCTCTGCCTCCCCAGTGTTCAGATATCAGGCATGAGCCACCATGCCTCGCACTGTGGTATGTGGTACTGATTTGTGGTGGGCGTGAGTCACCATGCCCGATAGTGTTGTATGTGGTTACCAGGATAGAACCACTTGCTTGCTCAGCAAGTGCTGGAACCACTCTGCTAAATCTCTGGCCCTTAGGCAGAATTTTAAAAGGACACACTCAAAAAAGTAGACTGTAGGCATTCAGAGAAATGAGACAAATCATAGTTGTGACTAGGTGTATTTATGGGTGATTTGAGCGAAGAAATCTACATAGAACTCTTGAATCTGTAGAAAGAGGGGATTTAATTATGGATGAATGGTGACAGCGCTTCCTGTGGGAGAGGTGCGGTGGCCCACTCATAGGAAAAGGCCTATTTTACAGGTGAACAAGGTGGTCTCTTCACAGGTGAAAGAGGCATGTTACTGGTACAGGGAATGGCTGAAGATCTTTTATAGGCAAAAGGAAATTTTGCAGGATTATTGTGTTTTGGGAAAAGAAAAAAATTTCAACTGGACTTATGTCCTGATTCTGCAGTTTTCATTTTTAAAAGTATGATTTTCCAGGCCAGAGATTTAGCTCAGTGGTTCCAGCACCTGCCTTGCAAGCACGAGATCCTGAGTTCGATCCCTGGTAACCACATATAACAATGCTGGGTGTGGTGACTCACGCCCCCCAGCAATCAACCAGCAATCAGCACCACATACCACAGTGCAGGGTGTGGTGGCTCACACCTGTAATCCCAGCACTTGGGAGGCAGAGACAGGAGGATTGCTGAGTTTGAGGCTTGCCTGAGCTACACAGTGAGCTCAGGGCCAGCCTGAACTACAAAGCAAGACCCTGTCTCAAAAAAAGAGTATGATTTTCCTTGTTTCTTTTCTAATCTTTCTTTCTTCTATCCTTCCTCATCTTCATGTACAAGCTGTGCCTGTTTCCCCTATTGCTAACATCTTGGATGATTGTGCTTCAATTTTGTTGTGATTAATGAACCAGTATGAATGCATTCTGATTAACCAAAGACCATGGTTTATATTAAGATCACTCTGGGGCTGTGTTTGTGATTCTCCTACCTCAGCCTCCTGAGTGTTGAGATTGCAAGTATATAACAGCATATCCAGCATTGTCTTTAAAATGTTAACCTTGTATCCTGTGACTTTGTTAAATTCCTTTATTCTTCTATGTTATGTTATATGATATTCTATATAAACAATCATGTTATCCACCAATGGGAACTGTTTTATTCCTTGCTTTCTAGTAGCCATATTTTAAATATTTTTCTTCCCTTGCCACACTGGTTGGGGTTTCCTGCAGGGTGCTGAGCAGGATGATGAGACTGAACATCCTCACCTTGCTAGGACAAAGCATCCAGTTGGGCCAGGAATTTTCCTCAGTGGTTCCTTTATCTGCCATGTAAGCTCAAGGTCCACCTCCGGTACCAGAAACATAAGCAATCTAAACAAGAGAATCCCTCACTTGAAGTCAGAAATAAAACAAATAAAAAAGAAAATGTCTAGTCTTTCATTGTTAAGATGATATTAGCTGTGACTTTTTAAAGATGACCTTTTTAAGATTGAATATATTTTGCATTTCCTTCTGTTGAATTCTGTCAAATATCTTATTAGATATACCTATTATGAGGACATGGTTTATTGTCTTCATAAATGCAAAGGTGGTAAAGTGTGTGTATGTGTGTGGTAGTGGGGCTTAAACACAGCGACTTTGCACAGAACTAAATCTCTAGCCCATTTCTATTTTTTATTCTGAGACAGGCTTACATTAAGTCGCTAATTTACCCAGGCTGGCCTTGAACTTGTGATCCTCTAGCCTCAGCCTCCTAGGGTGCTAGATTACAAGTCTGTACTGGAAGGCCCAGTTGATTTATATTGATTGGTTTTCATCATTATTAAATCAACTTTGTACTCATTCATGAAATAAATTCTACTTTGTCACCATATGGTTTTATGTACTTGTGTGTCTGTGGGCATGCATGTGTGTATTATAGAGATTGAACCTAGGGCCTTTGCACTGAGCTACATCCCTAGACCTTTTTTATTTTTTAAATTTTGAGATTTTTGTTGTTGTTATTCTTGGGACAATGTCTTCCTATGTAGTTCAGGCTGGCCTTGAACTCTCTGTATAGCTCTGGCTGCTTCAAACTTCCAGCAATCCTCCTGCCTCAACCTCCCAAGTGCTAGGATTACAAGCATAGGCTACCATGCCTGGCTTTTGATTTTTATTTCATTTTTTTGGTCACAGATATTTTTGTCTTTTAAGAGACATATCTTTTTATCTAACATGTTGAACCTATGTATGTATACAATGCTTATTATTCTTGAATTCTGGTGTTCTTTTCCCCCCCAGTACTGGGGATACTCAGGACCTTGCACTTGCCAGGCAGGTGCAGCACCACTGAGCTACATCCGTGGTCCTTGAATTGTGTTTGTTTTTGTTTTTCCTAGTACTGAGGCCTTAACCCAGGGCTTTTATATTGAGCTATACCCCCAGCCTTTTTTTTTTATCTTGTACTAGATCTGGCTAAGACTCCTTAAGTTTCCAGGCTGAGCTCAAACTTGCAGTCTTCCTGCCTCAGTCTCCAGAGTGCTGAGAGTGCAAGTGTGGAGCGACATGCCTGGTTTGGATTCTGTGTTTAAAGATTCACCACTAGCTAAAAGGTGTGTTTAACTTCTGTTCTTTTTTTTTTTTTTTTCAAGACAGGGTCTCACTTTGTAGTTCAGGCTGGCTGGCTCTGAGCTCACTATGTAGCCCAGGCAAGCCTCGAACTCAGCAATCCTCCTGTCTCTGCCTCCCCAGTGCTGGGATTACAGGCGTGTGTCTCCACGCCCAGCATTGTATGTGGTTACCGGGATCGAACTCAGGATCTTGAGCTTGCAAGGCAGGTGCTGGAACCACTGAGCTAACTCTCCGGCCCAGGTGTTTATAACTTCAAAATCAATACCAGGGCTCCTTCTGCAGGCATTCAAGACCAGGTGCAGGCACAGAATGGCAGAAAGTTTGAGTCAACTGTGCCGGAGCTGGGGCTGATGCCAGGCCCTGCTGGGACAGGCGACACTGCCTTCACATTTCAGCTTTCCTTCTACAAACAAGTGCCCTTCTCACAGTCCATTTATTTATTTTATTTTTTATTTTTCTTGCAGTCCTGGGAATCAAACTTGGGCCCTTGTGCTTCCAAAGCAGGCATGGTAGGTACCATTTAGTGCCATGTTCTCTTGCAGTTTTGTGCTTCTTGTTGATATGGTCATTTAAAATGGCTCCCACATGCTGTGCTGAAGTGCTGCCTAGTGTTCCCAAGTGTGTGACAGTGGCACTGTGCCTTACAGGGAAATATGTACAATAGATAAGGTTCACTGAGGCAGGAAGTACACTGCGTTGGCCATGGACTCCATGTAAAGGAGGGAAACAAGTATCAGTGGGGTCCTGAGAACAGACGCAGCAAGTGTTCTTGGACACTGCTGTACAGTCAACTTTCAACTTCAGGATGGACACTGGGAAATGTGAAAGTTAGTGATGCAAAGGAGGATTCTGAAGTGAAGCGCAGGGGCGCTTTCTACACTTGATAATAGGCACTGACCATGCCCGGCCCCTTCCCCTGCCCCACTAGTCCATGTCCACTGACCTTTCCCACAGGCAGCAACCAGCCCCTGTGCCAGGGTTTCACCTGCCTCTGCAGCCTGCAGCCCTGCAGTTGGGACATGCTGAGAGTTAATCCCAGGAAGTCATCCTTGTCCAGCGGCCTACAGGAGTGGCAGATCCCTTCCTGTGGAACTCAGCTCTCTGGCGTCTCAGCTAGGGTCACTAGGGCATGTTCTACGTTGTGCTGAGCCACAGTTGTCTATTGTAGTAACCAGACTGATGAACCCAGCTGCTTGGCTTCCTCTCTCTCTATGCAACCTTGTGGGTGCTTCCTGGAATCCCTTCTCAAATCTTCTCAGAATCTGGCTCTGGGGGGTCCCAACCTGAGACGAGTGATGCCAGATATGGTCCTAGGAAACAGTGTGATGCCTGCTGCTGAGGATCAGCAGAGATATGGGGCCTGCAGTAGCCCCACAGTGACTGAGATGCTCCTGTACTGGGGTTGCGAAGGGACACAGGTGAAAGGGAGGGGGCGTCTGGGCAGGCTTCAGGCTGAGCAGAATGCAGACGGCAGGAGCTCCCAGAATTGTGCAGGTGACTGATAGTGCAGTGATCGCCACATAGGACCAGGACCCTCAGGTTCAGCATTAACTGTCAGGACTTAAAGCCAAAAGCCTAAGAGGACTTTTTTAAAAACCATGTAGGGCTGGAGATGTGGCTCAGTGGTAGAGCACTTGCCTGGTAGGCATGAGGACTTGGATTTGGCTCCAGCACTGAAAGAGAAACTCATCTTCTACCCAGAGGGCACAATTAAAATCATATGCTAAGAGTATCATTGTTGCATAAAGGGTTAGAGTCACAGCCTTGGCACCCTGTCCGGTGCCACATTTGTTTAGCTCTTCATCTGTGGGGGGATGATCAGGTTGCTTCCGCTCTTTGCAAAGAATGTTTTTATGGACACGAGTATGTAGTGTTGTTTGTAGAATAAGCAACTGTTTGCAGAATGGAGATCAGAACCCAGCACCAGTATAATAGTCCCTCTCTTATTGATGGAAAATACATTTCAGGACCCCTGCCCTCAGATAGTACCAAACCATATATATATTATGTTTTTCCTATACATACATATCTATGATTAACTTTGATTTGTAAATTAGGCACATTGAGGGGTTAACAACAAAAACCACAAATAAAATAGAATGGTTATAACAATGTACGGTGTGTACTGTAATAAAAGTTATTTAACACTTAATTTGTTTCTAGAATTTTTTACTTAACATTTTCAGACTGCATTGGGGAATGGGTAACCAAAATGTGACAGTGAAATGAAAAGGGAGACTGGTGTTTCTCTCCTTACAGAATCCTTGGCCATTGCGTTATATTCCATTAGTGGAAACTCTGTTCCCTGAGGGAGGGAATGAAAAGAAATCCAGGGGATCAGAATGTGTGACGGGGCCAAGGGTTTTTCCTTGCCTGATAGCAGCTGCTCCTGGTCCCCATGGAAAGACCACGGCGTTCAGGCCACGTGGGATGATAACAGGTGTGCCATACGTGCCTAGCCCTAGATAATCTTTCTTTTCTTTGCTGCAACTAAATTTTCGTACCTCCAGGAAGGGTTTGAAAATTCATCTCTGCTCTTCCTTTCCCTTTTCCTTCCAGATATAGACTGGATTTTGCCCCTTCCCATTTACACAGTCAAGTTCAAACGCTCTATCTGGGATTCTCGTGGATTAGATGGTGGCCTTTTGAGCATTGCTATCCTTAGTCTATTGATCAAATGGCTAGTCTCTTCCAGAAGCACCCTCACCCTTGTACCACTGGTAGAGCAATAATATACAGTAAGACAGGATCTCGTCTTCCCTCCATGTTCTTTTCTTCCCCAGAAAATTCTTTGCTTTAGAAATGTATATTTCTGCTGCCCAGTGCTCCTGCCCAGTGAATCAAAATGTTCTGTAACTGTTTGAACTGCTGCACCTCTCAAGAAGGTTGTTTGCTCCACCCCCTTATAGGAATATTGTTAACTCCGCCCCTTTCAGGAATTTTCTGCTAACTTGACCCTGGGCTTCTGTGAGTGCATTCACCCTGTACGCGTTTCAGGAATGTTCTGTGATTGTGCACCCCCCCCAACCCTGCTTCAGTGCGCATGCTCCTCTACCCCACAGAACCCTTTATAAAGAGACTCCCATTTCTGCTTAAGCTCTCAGACTTGAGGGTACAAACTCCTCTGAGTGTAATAGAAGGTTTTTCTCCACCTCTTTGAGTGACTTTCAGATTTTTAGGTCTTCAAATTACTGGAGCATTTGAACTGTAATGCTTGGCTATGGCATTGAGCTATTCTGCTTTGCCACATTAGGAAATAAAATTTATGCAACAGGGTCAGAGATTTAGCTCAGTGGTTCTAGCACCTGCCTAGCAAGCACAAGGTCCGTGGTTTGATTCCCAGTTACCATGTACAACGATACTGGGTGTGGTGAATCACACCCACCAGCAATCAGTACCACATACCACAGTGCTGGGCACGGTGACACGCTAGTGATCCCAGCACTCAAGAAGCAGAGGCAGGAGGATTGCTGAGTTCAAGGCTTGCCTGGGCTACATAGTGAACTCAGGGCCAGCCTGAATTATAAAGTGAGACCCTGTAAAAAGCAACAGCTCTTTGTGCATCCTGTAGCTCCATCATATTGACACCTAAAATTGATGATACATAGATAGAGCCTGTGCCTTTCCTTTTTTGCCTCCTTGAGTAAGCTTTTAGGGTCTCTAGTGGCCCCATCTCTGAAGCCATTATAGCAGCACAGCAGAGCAGCTTGACACACTACAGCCAAGTGTGACAGCTCAGGGTTGCAACCAAGAGCTATGGCTCAGAGGCACTCAGGAGCTTTATAGCACAGTGTTGGAGCTCTGGATCACACAGCTCTAAAGCACAACTGAGCCTTACAGCTCAGTGTGGAAGCTCTGGGTTGCAGCTCTCATGATTTGAAGACTCAAAATCCCGATGATTCAAACAGGTAGAGAAAAACCTTTCTTATGCTGGTGGGCTTGCCAGAGGGCTAGAATGAGTTCATACTCAAAAGTCTGAGTCCCTTACCAGAAATGAGAGCTCCTAATATAGGGATCTAGTGTAGGGTATGGCAGGTGAGCATGCTCCTAGAAGCAAGGGGGCGGAGTTACAGAACGTTCTTGTAAGGAACAGAATTTAGTGGAACATTCCTGAAAGGTTACAGAGCTCAGTCGCAGAATACTTTGATACATTGGGCAGAAGTGCTTGCCCAGCACTAGAAACTGCTACATTTCTGGGACAAAACATTTGGTAGAAGAAAAAACATCGAGGGAAGCAAAGAGGGAAAAAATTTAAAAAGCAAGGACTTGTATTATTGTATATTTCCCCATCACTGTCTCCACTGTGAATGCAGAACCAAAGCTGCTGGTCACCCTCTCTGCCTGCTCACACAGCATACTCAAGGAAATCTTCAACCTGTGAACTAAGAAATGCCACCCCTTGGAATTTATCAAACCAAAGTGTACATATGAGATCCAATTTAAGGGAAGAATGATTGTGAGATTCAGCAGGTTGGTTCTACATAAACCAAATATATCCTGGCCAGAGAAGACTCAGGTCTGGTGCAAGCCAAACTACAGCTGGGAAGCAGCCCAGGGGCCTGTGCCTGAGATGCTTACATGCTACTAGAAGCTTCCAGATGTAACAGAAGGAGAGCCAATTTTTTTCACCTCCATACATTTTACTCAGTAATGACTGGCAGCATCAGTGCTTGCTGGAGGTACAAAAATCTGCAGGTTTCTCACCTTGAAGCTGGAACTTGCACTGTGAACCCAGGTCATTCCCAGGATAATATCTGGGAAACACCCAAGGAAAAAACATGTTGCCAAATTCACTTGGTCAAAGACAAGTCATGGAAAAATTGAAGAAGTTTTCTTCAAGTAGTAGCCAAGTTCACTTCAGGTTCCCCCCCTTGCAAATTTTTCAGGGTATAATTTATAGGCAGTAATTTACACAGAATTTAGATTAACAGTTGAAAAATTTTCACAAAATGTATTTCTGGATAACCTGATCCCAGAGAGGATTCCATGTCACCAGGAAATCTTTTTCCATATCCCTATTTGGGAGATCCCACCTGCCTGGAGGCAAATGACTTCTCAGGTTTCACTCCCCATGGAGTAGGTATTTTCCATTCTAGGACATCATATAGTGGAAACCAAACAATTTTTACTCCATAGTTTGCAGCTTCTTTTTTCTCAATGTAATGTTTTGTTTTGTGAGACAGGATCTCACTAGGTTGTTCAGGTTGGCTTTGACTCAGGCTGGCCTCCAACTCATGGCAATCCTCCTGCCTCTGCCTCTTGAGTGCACCACCATGCCTGGCCTCAGCATAATGTTTTTGAAATTCTTCCATAGGCTCATACCTTTGTATTTCCATCATGTAATTAAGCAATAATTTGTCTATCCAGTCTTTGGTTGATTGACATTAGGGGTGTTTTCAGTTCAAAGTTATTATAAGTACAATTACTACAAGAATAAAGAAAGAAAAAGGGGAAGAAGATAAAAAGAAAGAAGAAAGTGAAAGAAAGGTAAGAGAAACCAAAAGGGAAAGGAGAAAGGAAAAGAAAAAGAAAGGAAGGTTGGCTGGGCATGGTGGTACTTGCCAATAGTCCCATCACTCAAGAGGCTGAGGCAGGAGGATCATCATGACTACAGAGTGAGTTCAAAGCCAGCCTGAGTACATAAAGAAGGAAGAAAGGAAAGAAAAGGGGAAAAGGGGAAAAAAGGAAGAGAGGGATGAAGAGAAAGAGAGAGAAAGGAACAGATACCTGTTGAGCAAAATTAAAAACCTATAAACCCAAACTGGGTGTGGTGGCACACACCAGTAATTCCAGCATTTCGGAGGCTAAAGCAGGAGGATTGTTATGAATTTGAGGCCAGCCTTGGCTACAAAGCAAAACTGTGGAGAATATTCCAGATCTTACCTGTAGGGCCTAGAAAGACATTGAAAGTATGACGAGGAATGGGATAGCTACATACTCTCAAAGCAGCTCCCCACTGAAACTAATAGAACACAAATGATTTTCTAGCCTGGTCAATAGCCTATAACAGTGACCCAAGAGAGCACTGTCCATGGTAGATCAGACAGAGATCTTCCATGAGCCAGATATCTGAGAACACAACCAGCATCACTTATGTGACATTCCTGCCCAGACAGAACCTTGACAGAATCAGGGAGAAACATTAGAAAACTTAAACTGAAAGATACCTTACAATGTAACTGATCTGTCACTGTCAAAAGGGCAGAGCTCACACCAGTCAAGGAAAGAGTAGGGAACTGACCCAGGAGGGGAGGAAACAGAACACACCTGACAACTAAACCCAAGGCCGGATTCTGGAAAAGCTCCTTTGCTTTAAAGGACGCTATTGGAAAAATCTGAATGGAGGCAGAAGATTAAATGGCAGAAACCAATCAATGTTTAGGGTTAGGGCCTCCTAAGGCTGCTAATGTAGGTGGTAGGGAGGGGGAAAACTGGCTGCAGAAAGAAGCAATTATAAGACGCCAGGAGAGAGTGGGAGAAGTGCTGGTGGCAGGCAGAGCTGTCAATTTCAAGGTACCAGGGGTCTTTCTCTCCTGAGCTCCAATGGGAGACCAGATCTGGCTGTAGAAAAGGGAGGAGCCAGGCGGAAGATTACTATCTGACCCCCTCTAATAGATCCAGAATGGAGCTTTGTTGTTTCTTTCTGTCCTTTTCTCTCTGTCCTGTGTTTGCTTTCCAGCACTAGTTCTTCCCTTACCCCTTCGCCCATTATTTTAAAATAAACTTTGGCACTATTTTTACTTTGCCTAGTCCAATTTCTTGTTTGAGACAAGAAAGATCTGGAACACTTTTGTTTGAACCTTTTTTTTTTTTTTTTTGAGGCAGGGTCTCACTTTGTAGTTCAGGCTGGGCCTGAGTTCACTATGTAGCCCAGGCAAGCCTTGAACTCAGCAATCCTCCTGCCTCTGCCTCCCCTCCAGAGTGCTGGGATGACAGGCGTGAGTCACCACACCCAGCTGGTGAACCAGTTTTTAAGTAACTACATGGTAGTACTGCTGCCTGTCTTTGCCATAGTTTGAATGTGTCCCCCACAGTTGGTACGTGGAAACTGAATCCCCCACTGTCATATCCTGATTGTACTGGGAAGTAATTAGGGATGGATGTCGTTATGGGTTGGGGTCCCCATGTCGTATGAGTGCCTTTATGAGGAGAGGAAGAGACTTGAGCCAGGACGCTTGTTCTGTCTTGTTAGGGGATGACCCAGTCAGAAGGCAGTCACCAAATCCTGTGCCATGGTCTTGGACCTCGCAGACTTCAGAACTGTGAGCCACTAAACTCCCTGGGTATTTTGTTAGGGCAACAGAAAATGGATTAAGACTGTCCTTCCGGGGCCGGAGGGTTAGCTCAGTGGTTCCGGCGCCTGCCTCGCAAGAGCAAGGTAACCACATACAATGCTGGGCGTGGAGACACGCCCATCAACAATCAACACCACATACCACAGTGCCGGACGTGGTGGCTCACGCCTGTCATCCCAGCACTCGGGAGGCAGAGACAGGAGGATTGCTGAGTTCGCGGCGGCTTGCCTGGGCACCATAGTGAGCTCAGGGCCAGCCTGAACTATAACGCGAGACCCTGTCTCAAAAAGCAAAAAAAAAAAAAAAAGACTGTCCTTCCTCTCTGTTTACCTGCAGGTGTGAGTGTGAAAGAATAGGGCTGGTTAGAGTTGGGTTTAATGAGGCGTGTGGTGGGAGCCCCTAAGAGTACATCCATCAGTGCCGCAGGACTTAACCTAGTGTCCTGGATCCCACAGGTAGGCTCCTCACACCCAAACCCCAGGGCATCCGTGAACTTGAAAGTTACACAATTTGCAGAGTGGGCGGTAGAGAAGCCCCCGTGACTGAACAACGTCAGTCCCCAGTGCTGGGACGAGGCTTTGTGGGCTCCTCTCTTGGGCACCTTCTCTTATCCTTATAGCCATCCAGGAAGGTAAACAAGGTTCCTCCTGTCCCCTCCCCTCTCTCACCTCTTTTCCTGAATATGAATCAAACCTCTGCACTGGTGCCCTCTCTCCTGGGACTGTTCTAGAAGCTGGAGAGACAGCAGTGAACTAGAGAGACAAAGCCCCTGTCTTGAGAAGCCAGTGGGCTGGGAAATAAAGAGAGGCAGCAATAGAAATAAAGAGAGGTAAATAAATCATCTGCAAATAAATCAGAGATGCAGGATGCAGGCAGTGACATGTGTTAGGGATAAAAGGCCTGGCTGCTGTGAAGGGAGAAGGGGGACGAGGTACGGGAGCTGGGTGACAGGAAGGCTGTCTGTCTGAGAGGCAGTAGTGTGGAAGAGGAGGGGCTCTGTTTTTGTGTGTGCCTGTTCAATTTTAGCTGTGCTATAGTTGACATGCCTATTAGACATTCACGTGGTAGTGTCTGAACTTCAGGGAAGTCCAGGCTGTAGACAAACTTGGACATCTTAACTAAAGAAATTATTTATCCCCCTCCATCTGTGTGTGTGTGTGTGTGTGTGTGTGTGTGTGTGATATGCTGGGGATGCAACCCACAGCCTCGCACATGGTAAGCATGCGTACTGCCGCTGAGCTACAGGCCCAGACCTATACATGGTCTTGAAGCTATTATGTAGGCAGGTCCCATGCTGGTGCCTTTTCAGAGTAGAAGGAATAACAAATATACAGGCAATATCACTAGCCCCAAAACACACAGCTAATAAACTCCATACCAGAGATTCAAGCTTGGGTCACACTCATGTCAAAGCCCTGCGGACAGGTGATGTAGATTTTTGCCACTGTTGATTGGAGGTCTCGGACATGCACTAGACATTTCAGAGACCATTTTGTCATCTGTCAGAAGAAAGTAGTGGCTGAGGAGCAGATGGAGAGCAAAGGTGGTACAGAGAGTTAGTGATGCTCAGATGTATGGCCGGGAAGCCGGAGGGTGATTAGAATGTCCAGGCGTGCACCCTTTTTCCTAGCACTTTTAGACTCTTGAGCTTCGAAGAGCAGTGCTACCTTGTGCCAGGGGTGAGAAGGGGGCCAGGAAAGACGTGTGTACAGAGTCCAAAGCTAAATGTCATTTTACAGCAAGAAGAAACCTATCCCCAGTCCGGAACCAGCATCTGCACAAACAGCAGTCATTTCCAGCAAGTGAGCTCTGCCAGCTGGTCATTGGGACCCTGACATTTGGAAAGAGGAGTTGGGAGAGCAAAGCAAGCTTGGTGGCACCAGGGCTGGCCCAGCTGTGGAGACTGGAATTGACTCGTGGTTTCAGCCAATGCCTTGGCAAGAGTGCGCTTCTGGGCCAACCTTGGGCTGGGTTGTCACTAATAGCCTCAGGGTGCTTCCAGGGCTGGCCGGAACCCCTTCCTCCAACTGGTCTTTCTTTAGAGTTGTTAATCTCCTGCAGTCTGGTTGGGATGAGTGGGGGCCCACAGCCTCTAGGGCTCAGCCCTCCCTTTGTGGGGCATCCGGAAGCTCCACAGTGTAAATGCCAGTGGCTTCTGTCATGTGGAGACTGGGCAGGTGCTTGGCTATTTCCTGTCCCCTCCCCCACCCCTGCCAGCTGGCAGGAGACTCCTCCAGCTGGCCTCTCCCACTGTGGAGAAGTGCAATTTCCAGTCCATCCAGAGGGGTGGTTCCCAGCTGTGCCCTCCGCTCGGCTCAGCCCCCGCCTCCCTGGATCAGGACCCTCCAAGGCCTCAAGTGTTTGGCAAAGCTCTGCCAAGGTCCTGAGCCCAACTCAGCTCAGGGCTGTTCAGCTGAGGCTGGGAGAACAGCAAGCAGCAGAACCTGGTGGAAGAGGAGCCCAGAACCGTGGGGTGTGACTGGAGGCCGGGAGTCTCATCTGTTTATTCTGCCAGGCTGGGAGCCCACTCTGCCCCCTTGCAATTTAATGCCCAAAACACTAGGACTGGTATTGGTCAGGGAAGTATTGGAGGTACTGGCTTTTGAGAATTCAGGGGTTTGGAGGGGTCTGAAGGATCCATGGAGTTCACTACTCAGTATTGAGGCTGAGCTCTAGAAAGCTTGCAGTGGAGGAGGACACTGGCATTTGGGTTAGGAAGGGTCACCAAGGTGTGGCTGGACTTGGGGCCTGAGCACCAAGACACTGGAAAGTAGACATGAGCACCCACAAGAGGCGGGTCAGGTGTGCCCACCTCCCAGGGCATTCAGTGGTGGAGGTGGCTGCGGCAGCCACAGGGTCTTTGGAATGCAAGCATCTGTAGCCACGCATTACAAAAACCTTGGAAAGAGGAGTTTAGGGTTAAACAAGGACCGAAGCAGTCGCTAGTTATGTGTCTGCTGATGAGAACGTGACAAGATGGATTCTAATACCGCAGATGGTCTGCTGTTTTCCGAGTGAAAGAGCAGGAAGCACACAGAATCATGCCAGGATCTGTGACGCCACCCTCTAACCCCCGAGGTGGCTTGTGGAGGAAGGAGACCGATCTGGACTGGCTGAGTGAGGGCACTAGGGAGGAATTCTGGTTTTGAAGATTGAGACCTGTCTCCCCTGCTGGTAGCTATGCGCCCTCAACGAGTCTTTGTATCTCGGTTTTCCATTGGTGGAAGCAGTAAAATCCATGCGTCTGCCCCCAAGGTCAAAGAGATGGGAAGATGAGGTGAGCTGGTGTGAGTTGGACTTTAGGATAGCCTCAGGGACGCTATCCATTGGCAGCTTCAAACTTGTTGGAGGTCTGTAGCATGTACTTTATTACAGTATTTATTCACTATCTGCATTTTTCACCAGACTGTTGAATACTCACGTTCAAACTGTGACCAGTTGTGCCTCAGTTTCCCTTGTGTAAACTGGGAGCCACAATGCTTCCCACCCCTGGGAATTGTCATAAAGGGGCCAAAGAGTGCACCAGAACCCTGGAACAGAGCCTGGTCAGGGCTGAATACATGTTACTTTCATTACTGCCATTGTGTACACTTTCTTATCCTACTGCCAATATCTAAGGTGTGGAGCTTTGCAATATCCTTGGGTTTGAGGGCATGCTACTCAGTATCTTCTGGTGGAAATAACACGGTGTCATGGGGAGGCTGGCAGCCAGTAGGTGCTTAAGAAACGGCTGGCCGACCGCACGCGGAGGGGCCTGACCAGTGTACGCTCCCTCCCTCCCCTCCGCCCCTGTTGTAATGCTCGGGCTGCCCACATGGTCTTTAAGGGTGTATCTGCTCCCAGCGACACCCATTCCCACAACAAAGAAACTCGCCTTCCCGGGGCCGCCTCTCGAAGCAACCAGAAGGCGCAGTAGGTGAGCAGCGTCCCCATGTCCCGGGCGGCCCCCCAGAGTCCAGGCTCGGGAGCTGTCCCTGGTAGATGCAGGTGTTCGAGGGCCGGGGGCGGACACGGGGCCCCGCAGGGCGGCGGGCGGCTAAGACCACTCGGGAACTAGGTGGCGCCCGCGGAGCGCGCGGCGGCACCGCCTCCACCGCGATTTAAAGGGCAGCGAGGCGGAGGGATCCCCGTACCGACGTTCGCGCGATCCCTCCGCTGCGAGACGAAGCGACGGCAACGACGCGGCTCGTTCTCCTGAAAGTCTCTCTTGTGCCTCCGCCGTCGGGAGCCTCCGGCGAGGAACTTATTTCTCCCTGGAGTCTTCCACCGCACCATACAAAATCCCGTCGGAGCCACTGCGGCCGCCGTGCCGGGCAGGGGAGCGCACGCTTGCTACCGACGTGGTGTCCCTCCGCCGTCGGTCACGGACTCCTTTTCGTGTCCTTCCACCGAGCCCGGGCGGTGTCCGGGTGGCTCACCGGGGGCAGCGACGCGTCTGCGGTGTGGACGGTGAGGCTCCGGGGCTATGAGGTGAGAACACCCGGGGGTCGAAGGAGGCACAGCGCGGCGCGAGGACGCGGGACCCGGCCCCCGAGGGCGGCGGATGCTTTTCGGATCGTGCGGCCGCGCGCAAGGTGGAGGTGAGGCCCGGAGCGGCGGGGCGGGGGCGACCGGCCGCGTGAGGCCGGGGGCGCGGGCGCTGGGCCGCGGCAGCGGTGGCGGCAGCCGAGTGGGGGTGGGGGGAACCCGCGGCCAGCCGGACTCCTTTTTTCCCTACTGCGGATGGAGCGAGCGGTGCTACGGTTCGCGCCGCCATCTTGGATTTTACTCTCCATTTTTTTGTGGAATTATTTTTTGGTGATTAATTTTCTGAGGGGACAGGAAAGAGTGGCTCGGCAGTGCGAGTTCAACCCCCCCTCCCGTTGCAGCGGCCGGGCAGCAGGGCCTTGGACGCGCCAGAACAGCAGCGGCCGGCGGCGGTGAGCCGGGGAAGGCGGGCGGCTGCGGCGCCGGTCGGCCGGGCGGGGGCGTGAGCGCGAGGGGCTGCGGTGGCCGAGCGGAGACCGGGCCGGGCCGGAGCTGGCGGCCCGCGGGGCGGGGCTGCGGGGCTGCGGGGCGGGCGGCCTGCAGTGGTGGCCGCGGCCGGAAGGGAGCGGTAGCGACCGCCGGGCAGCGTCGGGCCGGGTCGCGGCCGCACGAGGGGAGCGGCCCCGCCGCTTGCGATTGGGGGACTCTGTTTTTCCTCTTCTCCAATGGGCAGCCGTGAACCGGCTCGCCCAATCTGCTACCGCCGCCGCGCTGAACTTTCGGTTGTTTTTGTTTTGGCACGAGTCTCCTTCCGAGTGTCCTCCGAGCGCGTCCTGCGGCCGCCCGCGTCCCCTCCCTTGGGCCGGCGTCCTCGCGTCGCTCCCTTTTCTTTGTGCTGTTTGCTATCCCTTATCCTTGGCCCGCGGCGCTGTGGGTCCTACTACACACACCCCTAAAAGAGATGTGTCCAGGTTCACCTCCGCCTCCGGGAAGGGGAACGAACGTATTTTCAAAGTGACACCTCGATCTTTCTTGTTAGGCAGAGGTGGACACTAGTGCGGCGCCGAGAAATTACCTGTCTGTGGGCTCGTTTGCCCTGGTCTGGAGCTGTAGTTTACGATCTTTGGAGTGTTGAAACTTTAGGAATATTGGACATTGGAAATATGTTCCTTGAAGTTAGTTTTAAGAAGTTAATGGAATTTGCTCTAAGGGGGAAGTTTGATCTAAAATAGTGGGAGAGATGAGTCAATTTGATTGACTGATTCTTTTTATTGGGACATGATTCTGATACAAACTTTAGGTAAGCATAGCCTTATGGGTATGAAGGCTTCGGTGTTGTCATTAGGTGAAGCTGTTGCCAGCTGTAACTTTTTCCCGTAAACCTTTGCTATGTATTGAGAACACGTCTGTAATTGTTGGTACTGTAATTAGTTGCAGAAACATAAATCATTTTAAAAGGGAGGAGGAAGTAATTTTGGCCTGAAACAACAGATGATTTGAGAATGATGAAGTACACACTTGAAGAGATACTTGGTACAGATACACATTTATTGTGTAGCCAAAGATTTAGCAACTTCAGCAGCAGGTGTGACCCTGCCCTTACTAGAGCTCCCTGCATTCCAAGGCTAAAGTCCACAAACTGTTTAATCTCGCACACGTGGGGACCCTAGCACACTTTTGAGATTTTCTCTGAGCATTTTACACTCTACTTGCATCCCAAGCTCCAGCTACACTAGTTTCTCGTGTCTGGTGAATTTGGTCATGTCCCGTCCAGCATTCATGTGCCCATTTCCTTCCAGAGTATACACAGATGCTTCAGAAAGACCTTTCAAGAATGTTGCCTGCTGCTTGGTATCACCTCCCCCCTCGATTCAGGGGCTGGCCCACCCAGCAAAGTGCACCTTCCTCTCTACTCTTTAGCAGTTATTAACATTGTGCTGTACTGGTTTGTTTGTTTGCCCTTTCACTTAGTTTTCTTGTGATCTTGTTGAGTTTTAGTTTTTAATCTTGTCTTGTCTGCCCAGAGGCAGGTCCAGATTATGGTCAGGGGTTTAGTTCAAGTGGTACCATGCCTACCTTGCAAGCACAAAGCCCAGAGTGTGATCCCTGGTACCGCCAAAAACATAAATAAATCATGCCTATCTAGCAGGTGAAGATTAGATGCCTAGTGGGTACTTCATGAATTACTGTTAGTAATTTCTTAAAATCCAAATTGTCAAATTTAATAGTTTGTATTTAGTTTTTCAAACCGTGTCGTCTAGTATTACTTGAAAACATTGTTAAACAATTTTTTAAAATTGACTTTAAAAATTGACTTTCTTGGTACATTTTATATGTATATTATGATCACATTCAGCATTGAGGAAAACATTTTAGTTTGAAAATGAAAGGAACATGGTATTCATAAAGAGAAAAGTAGAACTTTTTTGTTTTTTGCTTCTTTTGCAATATCCAAAGAGCACTGAGCAAATCCTTGGGCCTTTGTATTTTTTTGAGACAGGGTCTTGCTAAATTGCTCGGTCTGGCCTCGAATTTTCATTTTCATTCCTCCTGTTTCAGCCTTCCATGTAGCTGGGGTTTCAATGGTGTGCCATCATTTCAGTCTACCATTCTATACCCATAATCTTGAACTCAAACTCTTTCAAAATAATATTTTTGTGTCCTTGTAACAGATCTCAGTGGATGATATGGGGAAAGCAGGTGCGGGGGGTGGTGGTGGCAGAAAACACATGAAGGAGAGGGAGATATGTACATGAAGAGCTACATAGGTGTTTCTTTGAGCAGAGTGTTTCATGGGTGGGTGTATTGGCTTGTAACTTTTTCCTCAGGTCATATAAATCTGAGATTCAATCTTATTCTCCCTATAGGAGTATTGATTTGTGGGTTGGTTTATAAGGCCCAAGAATGTGGCTGGGCTTTGTGACAAAGACTTGTGTGTATGTGGCATCTGACTAGCTCCCTGTCCTCAGGAATGCCCTTCCCATGGTTTGTGAAGCAAACCCTTTGGAACAAGTCACTGTCATTGTAATCTTTTTTGTTATGATGCATCATACACAAGCTTTACTTTCTTCATTTACCAGATCCTTCTCCTCGAGGGCAGGACTTCTAGAACTATGTCAACCCTAGAACATGGTAATTGTTAAGTATGTTGTGCACACTTTTAAAGAGAGGGACTGTCAGGTGTGGTAGGGCATGCTTATAATCCTAACACTCTGGGAATCTGAGGAGAATGAAGAGGATTGCAGGTTTGAATCCAGCCCGAGCAACTTAGTGATTTGCCAAGACTGTTTCAAAAATAAGAAAAAAGTTAGAATGTTCCTCACTGTAAAGGCCTTGGGTTCCCTCAGCACCATAAAACCAACCAACCAACTGTATGTTCTTCTTCCCCAGTATAATGAATGAACAAATCATAAGTCTTCCCTGTACTAGGTCACAATGTTGGCTACATGTTATAAAAAAAACACAAGAAGAGATTCATTATATCTCTGAATGGGGTGGTTGTATTTCAGACTTATCTTTGTGGAGTAGAGATTATTTTTATGTGTAACATGTAACTTTAAGACTTGTTTTACTGGGCTGGTGGATTAGCTCAGTGGTTCTGGTGCCTGCCTTGCAAGCGCAAGCTCCTGAGTTCGATCCCCGGTAACCACATACAATGCTGGGTGTGGCGACTCACGCCCACCAGCAATCAATACCACATACCACAGTGCCGGGCGTGGTGGCTCATGCCTGTAATCCCAGCACTTGGGAGGCAGAGGCAGGAGGATTGCTTAGTTCCAGGCTTGCCTGCGCTACACAGTGAGCTCAGAGCCAGCCTGAACTACAAAGTGAGACCCTGTCTCAAAAAACAAAACAAAAAAAACTTGTTTTACTGACTTGCTGTAGAAAAAAATGACTTTAATTGATACAAGAAGCACAAATCGAAATTACTGCAAGAAAACTTATGACTAGCTGATGCACTTAAAGTGCAAGTGATTTAGAAAGCAATTTCCTGGGTAGACTGTCAGTCTTGAAATTTTAAAACATACTTTGTGTTCAGAGCTCTTAAGTTTGAAATGTGAAATAAAATCTTGCATTTTTATTGGCCAAGTTTCATGGAACATGCTGTACAAAGAAGGGTTCCTAGTCAGCAAGCATTTAATTGAGGAAGTTTGACAGCTTTCTTTGAATTCTATAAATTCTACATACACACACAAACCTTACAAATCTGTTTATTTCTATTATTGTTTTTCTTCTCTATGATGTAGTATTTTCTGTATTAGAAGTGTCAGTTGAGAAGAAAGATTGTGCCTGACCAATATCTAGCCATGTGTTTACTTTTGAGCAAGATCTGGACTTCACTTTGTCCTGATCAAATTAAAGAAAATGTTTTTCATTTACAAGCATAACTTGTTCTTTTCAAAAAATGTGCAAATTTTAGTTGTGCACATCTTATTTTAAATGTATTACAGGCTTTTACTATTTTAAAGGCGTGCTATAGAGAGAATCCATCTGTATAGTAGACTCAGCCCAGATTATTTTTGTAAATCTCATTTTCATTTCTGACAATAGCACTTTTCTTTAAACTTTTTGTTTTTGATCCCCATATTCATAGAATAGTTATATTTCATTTTTGTAGTTGGCAATAGAATCAAGAATTATTTGTATGCTACATATTAATATAATTTGGGGTCTTTGGGGTAACCTATCTTCCAGTCTCTGCTGTCTCTGTTTGTAAAAGACATTGATAAGGTCAAGTATCCGTTCCTGTAAAATGACAAATGTTAATCTTTGAAGCCATTTTCAATCATAAACTGTATTTTCTCTTTTCTCCACCTTATTTACTTCCTTTTAAGAACTATTTTAATCAAAGTTTGCAATCTTTCCAAAATTGATCTACTTAGTTTATCTGCATGTTTCATATGGTTTGCCTTTTCTTTTGAAACATCTTTAATTTTTTATTTGGTTTTATTTTGGGGGACAGATAGCTCAGGCTGGCCTCAAACTTGGGGTGATCCTCCTGCCTCAGCCTCCCAAATGCTGTGATTATAGGTGAGCACCACTGTGCTCGGCTGAAACATCATTAAATTGATGGAAGAGATACTTAAAATTAAATTGGGTTGGGTATGTGTATACCAGCTCCCCAGAAAGAGTGCAATCTTTATGTACTGCAAACATGTACTAGTAAAGAAAACGGAAACAACTTGATGGGATATTTTCCAATTAGTTGGATTTTAGAATGAGACACTAGCATATATCAGTAGTCCTGAAAACCTGGTTGGAGGGAGTACAGTCTTGAAGAGTGTATGCAGCACCCTGTGGGTGTTAAGCAAGCACTACCACTAAGCTCTGTCCATCTTTCATTCTATATTTTTTGAGACAGACTCTTGCTAATTTGCTTAGGCTTGCCTCAAACTTGGGATCTTCTGGCTCACCTTTCAGAGTAAGTGGGATTGATTACTGGCTTATGTTATCATTTCCAGCTAAAAAGCCTGATTCTTTTTTTTTTTTTTTTGAGACAGGGTCTCGCTTTGTAGTTCATGCTGGCTCTGAGCTCACTATGTAGCCCAGGCTAGCCTCGAACTCAGTAGTCCTCCCGCCTCTGGCTCCTGAACGGTATGAACCACCCCGCCTGGTTCCAAAGGCCTGATTCTTAAGACTTCTGTTGCTCCTCCTTGCCAATTGAATCTCTGCAAGATGTCTTAGTTTCTATATTGTATAGCACACTACAGAAAAAAGTAAATAGACCTAGGGAACACGCCAGTGATAAACCTTTTTATTTAGAAATGAGACGTGTAGTTCAAGTATTGTAGTCAACTCCATACTGCAGGTTTGGTGTTTTTTTTGTTTGTTTTGTTTTCCACGCTCCAGTTTTAAACACAGGTGTTTTAGACCTAACCTTCCCTAACAGCAGATTGACTTAAGGAAAGCAACTCATTTCTGAGCTTTAGCCATGTCATTAGTAAGTAATACACAATGCCTGTTTCATGTAAGCCATAGGGTTGCTGAGCTGGAGAGTCCTTAGTTGTGCATGTTACTGTGAAACAATGTGACACCCGATACAGTAGGTGTTGAGGCATCAAGCTTGTGCTTCCTTTACAGGAACACTTGGTCAGCAGATTGCAGACTGCTGAGAGTTCCAGGATTGCCTCTCAGGCGTTACGCAAAAGGTTCCTTCACTGAAGGGTCATTCTGCTTCTTACTCTGCACACTTCTGCCCTTTCCTTTAGATAGTTTTTTCACGAGTCTCTTGAGTTTTGAAGTTTCCAAGTATAGTAGTACTACCTGATTTTCCTGACAGCAGCTCTTGTGCGCCCTCTGGTGTTGCCTGTTCAGAGACAATCTTCCAGCACCATGAACAGTGCCCCGCGGCTCTATGTAGGCTCTAGATAAATATTGGAGTGGATTCTAAGTTTGCAAAATGAATCATTGTGTCTGATTTATATAACAAGGTGAAGTTTCTGAAATGTCTTAATGATTTCTGAGGAGTATTTTTGCTTTCAAGGAAATGCTTATATTGAACTACGTGGAGAAGTACATATTTTTAACGAAATCAGCCTGCACTTAGGAAGTCGAGTACACCCCCCCACACACGGAGATAAAGGAGAGCTTGACTTTTCAGCCAGTGGAATCTAGAGTAAAGATGCTACAGGAATCTGTCTTACCCCCTTTAAAAAAGAAATGTAAATAGACTTCATTCAAGGTGTTTAAAAGGTTCAGACAAACCAGTCACTTCTAAAATATTTGTTTGCTAAATGGAAATATATGGTGGGAAGAATGGGTTTGATTCCAAAAAAGGTGATCCCTTTATACATTTACAGAGATGCATTTTAATATATTTTTATATTTAAAGTTATATAGAGGGCCGGAGATTTAGCTAAGTGGTTCTGGCGCCTGCCTAGCAAGCCCAAGGTCCCCAGTTTGATCCCTGGTAATCACATACAACAGTACTGGGCATGGTGAATCATGTCCACCAACAATCAGTAACACATAGCACAATGCTGGGCATGGTGGCTCATGCCTATAATCCCAGCACTCTGGAGGGGAGGAAGAGGCAGGAGGACTGCTGAGTTTGAGGCTTGCCTGGGCTACATAGTGAGCTCAGGGCCAGCCTGAGCTACAAAGCAAGACCCTGTCTCAACAACAATAAAAAAGTTACATACATTGTTTCATATGTATAGTTACATGCTTTGAATTCTCTTCCCATACTGTACAGAAAGTCAAGAACTATGTCAGTACTGTTCTAGAGTCTTACTCTTCAAATATGGAGCAAAATGTACTTAAAATTTTGAGTCAGAATTGTACTGCTTTTCTGTATTTATATGATATTGAAAATGTAGTCTGTCACCCTGGCCTTAGCTGAATGTTTTTCCTAGTTCTCTAAGGCTTGTTCTTATTAGTAAAGTTGGAATGATGATAGTATTGTGTATGTGTTAAATGGCTATGGTGAGTAGTTGTTCTGATACAAGTAAAGTGATTGCACAGTTCCTGACTGTAGTAAGCAGTACTGCAAAATAGTGCTTAGGATGTTAAAGATAGGAGGTGGTTTTTCTCTGTTGCAGGCCTTGGGCATTCAGATCCTCATTGATGTCTTGAGCAGACAGCTGTGTGTTGGACCCTGAACTAAGTAGGTGGCAGCACATACTCCAAGTGAGAGTGACATGAGAGTGCTGCTTTGTGAGACATGGCTGCCTCTCCCAGGGCAATGTTGTCTCTTGCTCTTTTTAGTTCCTTCAGTAGTCTCTCCCCTTTTCTCTTTCATTTACCTGCCTGTAATAAAGTTCAGAATATTTTGAGTTTTGTGTATTACTGATAGCATAGTATCTTATCAGAAGTCTTTCAACAAGTAACCTACTTCCCTGAGCCTGTTTCTTTTCGCAGTAAATTGAGGTACTGTCACAGAAATCTTACTCGTGTTAATCTCCTCACAGTCTCCACTTCTCTCCTTAGTTCTGACATTGCAGGACAGCTTTACGTGGGTAGTACTTTCTTCCCACAGAAAATCCAGCTTCCAAATTCTGTTACTGGCAGTCTTGTACTCTTTTAAACTAAAACTTTTGCACCCCACTAAAGATTTCAGACTTAAATTATTTGCCACATTTTATCACACACCAGAGCTTTTCTCTTTCCATCCACTGGTACCATGCATTTACTTTAACTGGTTTGTCTGCTTTTAATCTCACAGTCTTCCACCAGAGGAATCTTTTTTACAGCCAAGTTAAGGAAAATTTCCACCCTCTCATCTGTAAAACCTACTTTACAGAGTGCAAGAATTTTGAATGAACATAGGAAGTTTTCTGTGGCTGCTCTAACAAATTACTACACACTTACTGGCTTAAAACAACAGGAATATATTCTTTCACAGGACTAGAGTTCACTACCAGTTTCACTGGATCCATATCAGGGTGTGAGAAAATCTGCTAAGAGAGAATCTTTCTTTGCCACCTCCAGCTTCTGGCGACTGCAGCATTCCTTTTCCTATCGCCACACCACTCTAGTCTCTGCCTGTCCACTTCTGTGTGGTATCCTGTCTCCTCTTGCCCCTCTTTTATTTTTCCTGCCTCTCTCGCACATTGGCATTTATGATGGCATTAAAGGCCTAGTTAGATAATCTAGGATATTTTCTTTCATCGTCATCTCATTTAATAGCACTTCAAAGACCCTTTTCATTATAAGGTGACACAGGTTCTGGAGATTAGAACCTCGTTAATTTGAGGCCATTTTTCAACCTATGACAGTCTCCTTTAGAGTAATTAGATCAACCAATTTACCATGATCAGTGTTTTTCAAAGTTTAGTGATAATATCTCTACTGGTTTTTTTATCCTGCAAGGACTATGAGTGAGGGACTATAAAGTATTCTTGGTATCAGCCAGGTGTGGTGATGCCTACCTGTGATAACAGCTGCTTGGGAGTCTGAGACAGGGGGATAATAAATTTAAGGCTGCCCTGAGCAATTTAGTGTGACTGTATAACAAAAATAAAAAGGGCTGTGGAAGTAACTCATTGGTGGAGCACTTGCTTAATAACCTTGAGGCCACGGACACAGTCCCAAACCCTAAAGGGAAAGAAAAGATGCATTCTTGGTTTCAAACTCCATTCTCTTGATGGTCCAAATGAGTGAGGGTATCACCCCACCCTGGAGAATGCTTGGGAGAGCTGTTGAATTCACTATGGCAGAATGTATCTGAGATTGACTCTAGAAAAGCTAGAAAAGGAAACCGGGAATGATAACCTAATAAAAACATGGACATTGTCATTATTTTACAAGTGTACAGGACTTATTCTTTGCTACTGAGCTGATGATGTTAGATACCAAATTAGCATTTGAGTAAATGTGACAGCTTCAGTGTTATCAATGACAGCTCTGCCTTGCATAGAGACATAATTATAAATTTAGAGAAACAAAAATCCCCACAGCTTTTCTCCTCTCATACCACTAGCGCTAGTTGAACTACTCTGACAAATCCCTTAGCTTCTCAAGTGAAATCTATTTCTGACTGTATTTATAAGTTCTAAGGCTTGGTTTCATGGTAATTTTCTAACAGATTAATAACTGTCAAACTATATTATGCTCTATAGAAATATTGATCACATATATTTTTGACAGCTTTGCAAGTTTTCTTATTTTAACCTAACAACTAGTACTAATTTAGGATTCCATATGACCTTGGATATATATTGATTACAGATAGACTTGGAATAGTCATTGGTAGACTGGCTTGGAATTCTTTGATATATTGTAGAATTCTTTTATATTTTTAGGTTGGGGGAAAGCTCTACAGTTGGGTTTGTTAGCAGCAGTTAGGTTTGGGACTAGAAAGAGGAGACAATATGAATGGACCTATAGTACTTCAGGCCTTGTGCTGTGTTCCATTGATACGGAGGTGTTGGACTTAAGGCTAGTTTACAGTGGAGTGGGGACACAGTGTTATAAAATCGTAACACAAACAAATGAGTATGGTTGTAATAAGCACCATGATGAGAAATATGGATCCATTGAAACTGGTAGTGAACTCTAGTCCTGTGAGAGAATACATTTCTGTTGTTTTAAGCCAGTAAGTGTTAGTAATTTGTTACAGCAGCCACAGGAAACTTCCTGTGTTCATTCTAAAATTCTGTAAGGGGTTAAAGTGAGTAAAAAGGATATATGTGAGGTTTAGGATGTGGTGTTGGCCAAGAGTTGGGAAGCCGGTTGGCAGCATCCTAAAAGCCAAGGCCCTATGCTGAAAGTTTTCAGTCACTATACTTTTCCTTTTCATATCCACATCTATATTTTTCTGTGACAAGGTAATATGTGTTCATTTTGAAAAGTTGAACACATCCCAGATAAAAATTGCTTATGCTCTCAGTCTCCAGAGAGAGCACTGTTAACTCTTTGGTATATTGAATTGCTTTCTTGATAAATTGCATTAGAATCACTTTGAAAAATATTTTGCTTGCTCTTCCGAATAAAGAGTTCCATATGTCCTTTAACAAGCTGACTTCTACTTTTTGAAAAATTGTGTTAACTTTTTTTCAGCCACTTGGGGGATTATTTCCCTCTCACTGGATAACTTCTCTAAGATAAAGTATAAATTATCTGTAGACGAGTCCAGGGCTGGAGTTTTCGCTTAAGTGCTATTGTACCTACCTTGGAAGCACAAGGGCCTGCCAGAGTTTGATCTCCATTAATGCCCAAAAAAGGGATAAATCCAAAATGTTAAAGTAGTTAGAGAGTTCCTGGTAATGTTGCAGAAATTATGTTAAAATTCTTGGTAGCCATTCAGAATAATTGTTTTAAATTTTCTGACAGATTTTTAAAATCTTGGTTTGTGCAGGACATTAGCAAAAAACTGCTGTCTTGAAGTGTAAGGAAAAAAGATTGTAACTAGAGTTCAAGTTTGACACAAACTTTTAATTTAAAAATTACTGCCAAGGGGCCAGAGGGTTAGCTCAGTGGTTCCGGCGCCTGCCTCGCAAGCGCAAGGTCCTGAGTTTGATCCCCGGTAACCACATACAATGCTGGGCGTGGAGACTCACGCCCACCATCAATCAACACCGCATACCACAATGCCGGGCGTGGTGGCTCATGCCTGTAATCCCAGCACTTGGGAGGCAGAGGCAGGAGGACTGCTGAGTCTGAGGTTTGCCTGGGCTCCATAGTGAGCTCAGGGCCAGCCTGAACTACAAAGCGAGACCCTGTCTCAAAAAAAATTACTGCCAAGGGCTGGATATTTAGCTCAGTGGTTCTGGCACCTGCCTCGCAAGCGCAAGGTCCTGAGTTCGATCCCCAGTAACCACATATCACAGTGCCGGGCTTGGTGGCTCATGCCTGTAATCCCAGCACTCGGGAGGCAGAGACAGAAGGATTGCTGAGTTCGAGGCTTGCCTGGACTACATAGTGAGCTCAGAGCCAGCCTGAACTACAAAGCGAGACCTTGTCTCAAAAAAAAAAAAAGATTACTGCCAAGCATGGTAGTGGACATCCTATAGTAGACTGGGGAGGCTGAGGCAAGAGGAGTGCATATATAAGACCAATCTGGACAACTTAATAACCTCAAAAAAAAAAAAAAGCGAAGATACAGTTCAGAGCAAAGGCCCTGAGTTTAATCCCTACTGTCTCTCTTTGTGTGTCTTTCTCTGCCTGCCTGCCTGTCTCTCTTCCTCTCTCTCCCTTCTTCCCTCTGTCCCTCTCTCTCAGTAATTTATATTCTTGTAAAGGGATTGTGGAAAGATGGAAGAGTATTGATGTTTGTTGAAGAGCCATCACAGCTGAGCATAGAGCAGCCTTATGTGATACAAGCACTTTCCCGTGAGACAATTCTGCTTTCTTTTGAAACTTAAGGTATTGAGTATTTTTCCCCATGATTATCTATTTCCTGATTATAAAGAGATATTTTGGAAAAAAATTTTCTTAAGTTATTTCATCCTCTCCAAGCTACAGGTGTCGCTGATTGGAAGCATATGCTGGTAGTGAATGTGGTTTTTTGCTTTTTTTTTTAACCTAAGTGATATTATGATATGATCAAGAGTATCCTCTTTAACTTTTTTTTTTTTAATGGTACTTGGAATTGAACTAAGGGCTCTGCACTGAGCTACATGACTAGCCCTTTATATTGAGACGGTCTTGTGAAACTGCTGAATTATCCAGGCAAGACTAAAATTTGGGATTCTCTATCTTATGCTCGCATAGTGCAGGCATTATAGGTGTGTGCCACCACATTTGGCTTCTCTAATTCTTAAATCTTGCCCCCTCTAAATGTAATTCTTATTTTACCAGTTTTCCAAAATATTTTACATTGATGCTAAATACCCTCCTTTTATGTGTTTGGTATGTGCTTGTATTGGTTAGCTTTCCTGTCATTGCTACAAAATACCTGACTTCCACAACTCAGAGGAGGAAAGGTTTATTTTGGTTTCCGGTTTAAGAGGGTGTAGTCCATAGTTGGCTGGCTCCAAGGCAAACAAAGCATGACACAAGGTTGGCACAGATAGCTGCTCAATCCATGACAGCAAGAAGCAAGAGCAGGAGAAGAGCTAGAGAGGTGGGAACCAAGGACTAAATTGAGTTTCCATTATCACAGCTCCGTATATCATTTACTCCAACTAGAGACCCTACCTCCTCACAGCCCATTCAGCTATAAGCTCATAAAAGAGTTTAATTCTCTCACAATCTAATCACCTCTCCGTGAATGTCTTAATTCAGTCAAGTTGACAGTGAAGATTAACCAGCACAGTCTGAAATGTGTTTCTTTCCACACCTGTTGATCCAGTGAAATCATGGAAGGTGATTTTCCATGGTTTTGGTTGGTACCAGTGTTGATAAATCTCTCAGGAATGGTGCCATCCATTTGGAGCACAATCCCAATAGCATTTTCTTAGAGTCTGGTTTCATCATTGTTGTGAACAGTGACAAAAATAGCAGAAGCAAAGCTCTGCACAGTTGCCTGGAGGAATTTCACTGCATTCTCACTCTCATATGATCTGTGTCACTTTAATCTGGGGAAGTAACTATTAAAAATTTTTTAACCACAAATCTTGAGAATTCTCAGGAGGCCAACCATCTCTGCAGTTCAGCCACTTGAGAAGCTGAAGCAGGAGGCTCAAGTTTGGGGTCAGTTTAGGTGGTTTACTAAAATCATGTCTAAAAAAATAGAAAGGGATGGGGTATGTAGTTTAGTGGTAGAGTACTTGCCTGGTACATGTGAGGCCTGTGGTGAGTTCAAATCCCCGTTCACACAAAGAACAGCATCATTTAAAAAAAAAACCTAAAAGGCATATTGATTTCATCTTATTCCCATCATCTCCTACCCTTTGAATTTACGGATGTCTTTTCTGTCATGTGAAACTTCTTCCTTTTTTTTTCCTGCCCCTCCTCTTTCCCTCTGATGTCTATTCTTTTTTTTTTTCTTTTTTCTTTTTTTTGAGACAGGGTCTCACTTTAGTTCAGGCTGGCCCTCAGCTCACTATGTAGCCCAGGCAAGCCTGGAACTCAGCAATCCTCCTGTCTCTGTCTCCCGAGTGCTGGGATTTCAGGCGTGAGCCACCACGCCCGACACTGTGGTATGTAGTATTGATTGCTGGTGGTGAGTCTCCACACCCAACATTGTATGTGGTTACCGGGGATCGAACTCAGGACCTTGCACTTGCAAGGCAGGCGCCAGAACCACTGAGCTAACCCTCCGGCCCTCTGAGGTCTATTCTTAAAAATCTACTCTTTGTTAGTACGTTTTGAGATGCTGTCTCCATTTGGAATGTTCTCTGTGGTTTCTGAGCAGGTCTTGTGGATCATCAGTGATGCTTCCTGTGCTGGAGTTTAGGCTCATAAAAGAGATACATGTATTGGCCTTTGGGGCCTATACACCCTTTGCCCAAGTTGACTGCTTCTTCTGTGGAGCACTGTACCTGGTTTGCTCTTGGTTGCCTTCCTCTCTCATTAGTGTTCTTTTCATTGTTCAGCATGCTTTCTGCTTAACTTGGTGTCTAATTGTTAGTGAATCCTTTAGTTTTCTGACCTTTTGTTGTTGTTGTTGTTTTTGTGGTGCCGGGGATTGAACTTGGGCCCTTGTGCATCCAAGGTTGGTGCAGTACTACTTGAGCTAAATCCCCAGCCCTTGTGACCTCTTTTATCCATATTCCTAGGTGATCTTATCTGGTCCTGTAATGTGAAATAGCATGACCTTTGTGATTCTCCATTTAAATCTGGTTTTGAACCATAGTTTAGGCCCTTAAATCCAACTTCCTACTTCACTTGGGTCACTAATGAACATGTCAGAAATGACTGAAATCAAACTTCATGCCACACACCTGCCATAACCTAATCTCTGTAGTCATTGTCATCTGCCAAAGTAGTAAATCCATTCTTCAATTTGAAGGCATATTTGAATTCTCCTCTTACCCCCATGTAGCATCTGTCAGTAAATGCTGTGAGTAAAATCTTTAGAAAAGACCCTGAAACCAGTCATTTCTTGCTACCTTTGCTACTGCAAACCAATAATTTTTCTGTAGTTTATTGCATTCTCTTAAGTAGTGTTCTTGTTTCTCTTGTTCCTGGAGGTTATTAGTAACTTTATCTACTTTTATTTTAAATTTCATTATTTTAGGGAGGATTTTTTATTATTGGGGATTGAACTCGGGACCTTGTGCTTGCAAGGCAGGGGCTGTGCCTCTGAGCTACAGCCCATCATACATAGCAAGCTGCCAGGGTAGTTTCTTTAAAGCAGTTGGATCCTTTTATTTCTCTGCTTTCCATGTCACTGGGAGTAAATACCAGTTTCAGCAATGATTTCTGAAAGCCTCTGCTTTGTTTTTCTTGCAGACCGTGTAACTTGTGCTCTCCACCACCCTCCCCACCCCTGTTTGAGCCACACCAGGAGACTGCTGCCCTGGGTTTGACACTTAGCCTCCCTGTGGCTGGTACATGCTTTGCCCAAGTTATGCCAACTGCTTTACTTTCCTTGTCTTTCTTAGAAAAGAGCACCCATCAACCTTTACATGAGAAAATTCCCTGCCATTATATATGCTTTTTCCAAGGTGCTGATATTTACTAAATTATTTAATAGGTTACCTAGTGTTTTTTTTTTTTCTTTTTTGAGACAGGGTCTCGCTTTGTGGTTCAGGCTGTCCCTGAGCTCACTGTGTAGCCCAGGCAAGCCTGGAACTCAGCAATCCTCCTGCCTCTGCCTTCTAAATGCTGGGATTACAGGCATGAGTCACCATGCCCAGTATTGTATGTGGTTCCTGGGAATCAAACTAGGGACCTTGCACGGCTAGGCAGGCACCGGAACCACTGAGCTAAATCTCTGGCCCCTATTACTATTATTTCTTAGTACTTTCTCCTATGAGACTACTATATACTCACAGGTGAAGTCAGAAACCTTCTTTTGTTCTTTTGTGTAGCCTCATTGCCCGCAGTAGTATCTGGAATGTAGTACATACCCAGTGACATCTTTCCTGACATCTTTATATTGGGAAATCAAACCAGAGAAAAATTTCTGGTTATTGTGCCACTTGGAGTGGCCAGTATTCCCTTTTTTCCTTTTTTTTTTGTTTGTTTGTTTGCTAGTTGTGATGCCAAGTAGTCGAAATTCCTGGTAGTAACAATAGAAACTCTGGGAGGCAGAAATAGGAGAATTTCACATTTAAAATCAGTTTGGGAGGGCGGGAGATTTAGCTCAATGGTTCCTGTGCCTGCCTAACAAGCACAAGGTCCCTGGTTCAATCCCCAGTAACCACATACAACACCAGGCGTGTGACTCACACCCACCGCAATCAGTACCACAGACCACAGTGCCCAGCATGGTGACTCATGCCTGTAATCCCAGCACTCGGGAGGCAGAGGCAGGAGGATTGCTGAGTTCAAGGCTTGTCTTGGCTACATAGTGAGCTGAGGGCCAGCCTGAACTACAAAGCGAGATCCTTTCTCCCAAAAAATCCCAAAAAAATCTACCTGGGAAATTTTGTGACTTAACAAGGCCAGGGCTGTAATTTAAAAAAGGGCTGGGAATGTAGCTCGCTGCAAAGGCCCTAGGTTTGATCCCTGGTATCACCAAATGAATAACTTTTTGCATAAATTTGAAGAAATTTTACATCTAAATATAACCAGTGGCTAATTAGTTCAGATAGTATCAACAAATCCATGTGTGCCTACTGTGCATTCCTGGGGACAGGATGGGATGGGGAAGGACAGACACGGATGGAGAATTTGGTGTGAGGTTAGAGGCTGACTGTTACCCAGGAAGCCTTTAGGTTTTGCTATCCACCATTGTCTTTGTCTCCTGTTTCTCTTCGGTCTATGCTAGTATACACTTAGGTTAGCTTTAGATCATCCCACATTTCCACACTCATCTGGGCAGAGCAAGTGACCTGGTGGAGAGGAGAGGAGAGGAGAGTATATATTCACTTTGAACTAAAATTTTATAAATAGCTCCAAAATTACTGATGGTTTTATTAGAACTATTTTCATTTGTGAGCTTGCATAAAGCTTTGTCTTAACCACTGTTGTTGTATAGTCATATGGGAATCTGAGTATCTCTGTTAGGCTGTATCAGGGCACAAGTATTTTGTTCATGCTAGTGTTTAGTCTCATTCCATAACTGTGCCTATTACATTAAGCAGTGATAATGAATCTTACAGAGATTTCAATAAGAAACAACCAGTTGTATTGTATGTGCCATAGATTTGCCATCATTGCACTAACGGATCTTCAGTTCAAACAGTAATCAGTTCACCACAATATAAAAGAGACACAAGACATAGTTGTTATGGCTTAATCCAAATTGAATTGAAATTATGGGGCCGGAGGGTTAGCTCAGTGGTTCCAGTGCCTGCCTTGCAAGCACAAGGTCCTTAGTTCAATACCCGGTGACCACATACAATGCTGGGCGTGGAGACTCACGCCCACCTACAATCAGCAATCAATACTGCATACCACAGTGCCGGGCGTGGTGGCTCACGCCTGTAATCCCAGCACTCGGGAGGCAGAGTCAGGAGGATTGCTGAGTTCGAGGCTTGCCTGGGCTATATAGTGAGCTCAGAGCCAGCCTGACCTACAAAGCCAGACCCTGTCTCAAAAAAAAAAAATTATGGTTAAATTTAAGTGTATCTCAGTCTGTTCTATGAACTGGGCTGGTATGTACTGTTACTGAAATGATTTATTGATGTAATTCTCAGAAAACGTTAGTAGATTATGACTTCTTCAAAGTGATCTTTCTATTCCATAATTTTTCTTAAAATTTTGGCATCTGTTTTTACCATGACAGAGAAAATGAATGCTGTAAGTAATTTAGAGTGATGGTTCTCACCATAACTCTAATTGTACCACTTGCAGGTCTCACTGACTGTGTTTGACTCATTCCTAGATTTTCTGCTTTGTCTCCCAAGTGAGACTCTTGGTTGAAATTCCATGTGATTCTCCAGAAATGGCTTGAATTTCTTGTGTCTGTTACTTCTGTCTAAAGTCGTTTCTCTTTCTATTCCATATAGTTCTACTTTATGTCTTATCATTGAGGAAAATTAGGACTCCTAAGAGATTAAAAAATTACCTTCAGTCATTATCTACGAGTGTGTCTCATATTGGCCATTGTAAGGATGATGTATTCTCTAAAAGACATTACCTTCTCCTCGTACCTTTTCTCTAGGAGGTCTAGAAGTAGGAGCTGTGGTAGAAGCATAGCAGCAAGTGGTTGGGAAGTCACTAGTGGTAGCAGCTCTTCCAGTTCTGTACTTGTGTGGGAGTTTCTTTCAGTGCTGTTAGTACATGACCATCTTGAGAAAGGGAATTTGAAGAGGTCAGGCAGTAACTTTAATTTACGGTTTCAAAAACAATACAGAAAGACAATTTATTTATTCTTACATTAATTGAGTGCCCCAATCCATTTGTGGTACTAGAGATAAGAAAAATAAATTTTTGACCTCAGGAACTCTGTGTAAATCAAGAAAACCATTGATGGGCCGGAGATTTAGCTCAGTGGTTCCGGCGCCTGCCTTGCAAGCTCAAGGTCCTGAGTTCGATCCCGGTAACCACATACAATGCTGGGCGTGGTGACTCATGCCTACCAGCAATCAATACCACATACCCCAGTGCCAGGTGTGGTGGTTCATGCCTGTAATCCCAGTACTCGGGAAGCAGAGACAGGAGGATTGCTGAGTTCGAGGCTTACCTGGGCACATAGTGAACTTAGGGCTAGCCTGAACTATAAAGCGAGACCCTGTCTCAAGAAAAAAAAAAAAAGAAAAAGCCATTGATTAGTTATAAAATATAGTGACCTGAAGTGCTTTCACCTAGTTTCGTTGGAGGGATGTGCATCTGGATTTGGCAGTGAAAGGCAAGGAAAACTTTTTAGAGGACCTAAGTACTGAGCTAGGGCTTGAAGTAATTAGCCAAACAAAAAAGACACAGGCTGTGACAGTCCATGCAGAGGAGAAAGGTATTTTTGCACAGCTTTCCTGTGTCTAGATGCTAAGTATAAATACATATAGAGTATTTGATCACCAACAAGAGGTCTTATATTAAACTCAACAAAATTTAGTATTTGAATAATCCTTAGCTTATATGTGATGTACTTACCTTTTTTTTTTTTTTTTTTAGACAGGGTCTTGCTTTGTAGTTTAGGCTGAGCCTGAGCTCATTATGGAGCCCAGGCAAGCCTTGAACTCAGCAGTCCTCCTGTCTCTGCCTCCCTAGTGCTAGGATTACAGGCATGAGCCACTATGCCCAGCATTGTAGTACTGATTGCCGGTGGGCATGAGTGACCACACCTGGCACAGTGTATGTGTCATCGGGGATCAAACTCGGGACCTTGCATTTGCAAGGCAGGTGCTAGAACCACTGAGCTAAATCCCTGGCCTGTACTTACCTTTTCTTATAAGTTAAGCAGCAACATATTTGTAGAATTAAGAAAGTCAAAAAACAGGGCCGGAGGGTTAGCTTGGTGGTTCCAGCACCTGCCTCACAAGCACAAGGTCCTGAGTTCGATCCCC
>PVIC010012791.1:0-39101 GCA_004025085.1 Thryonomys swinderianus | reverse complement strand
GTTTAGCTGCCTCCCCCCACCCCGCCCCGTGGCAATATCAGAAGGTGGGAGTTCCTTGAAGAGGTAGGGCCTGGTGGGAGGTCTAAAATGTTATGGGTTATGCCCTTGAAAAGGATTGTGGGACCACACACCCTCCTTTTCCTGGTGAAAAGGTGAAACACCATACACCCTTGCAGTGTCATCTGATACCACTTCTAGAAGATTTATCCATTGGGTCCACAGTGTCACAGACTGGAACCACTAAAACCATGAGCCAAGGTAAACCTTTACCCTTTGTAAGCTTACTATCTGAGGTTTTTGTTACAGTGACAGAGAGGTGACTAACAAATGGTCATTTCTGACTTTTTATTTAACCTTTCACTTTTATCTCTAGCTTCTAGCCCTTTTCTAGACAATGATACTGACAACCTTATGTGCCTCCAAAAATCTCAAGTGTTATGTCTTTTGACATTGAGGACTGATGTAAAAATTCTTTTTTCATTTTTTTTTCTTTTTCCCCTTTTTTTTTCTTGGTACATTTTTATTGGTACATTATATGTACACATCACAATTACACTCCACATTGAGAATTTGTACCAGTATATGACACAACCTAATTCTAATTATTCCCCCTCCCCTACCTATCCTACCTCCCCCCCCCAACCCTATATACAGAAGCATTGTTTCCTTTTGTTTTTTTGAGGCAGGGTCTCGCTTTATAGTTCAGACTGGCTCTGAGCTCACTATATAGCCCAGGCAAGCCTTGAACTCAGCAGTCCTCCTGCCTCTGCCTCCCGAGTGCTGGGATTACAGGCGTGAGCTACCACATCCAGCACTGTGGTATGTGGTATTGATTGCTGGTGGGCACGAGTCACCATGCCCAGCATTGTATGTGGTTACCAGGATCGAACTCTGGACCTTACACTTGGGAGGCAGGCGCTGGAACCACTAAGCTAAATCTCTGGCCCTGTTTCCTTTTTTTTTTAACATTAATTTTTTCTTCATTATTTACCCCTAAGCCCCATGTAAAATTTTTAAAAGGCTATTTTTGGTTCTCTATAAAGAAGTTTAAAAACCACTTGATTAAATAAGTTTCTGTCTTCTATATTTTAAAAAGGTGTTGCAAGGTAAATTGTGTTTTAAACCTTGAGAAAAATTTGTTGACATTCTAATACTCATTACCTCAGAATGTGGTACTTGGAGTCAGAGCTATTGGAGATTTCATCAGTCAAGATGAGGTCATATTGGAGTAGGGTAGGCTTCTTGCAATATGACAGGATGACCTGCAAGCTGAGGCACAGAGGGACGATGTCATGTGATAACAAAGGCAGAGACTGGAGTTGCATAGCTTTAAGTTAAGGAATGACAGAAGTTATCAGCAATTCTTTAGGAACTAGAAAGAGGCGAACAAAACAAAACAAAACAAAACAAAACAAAACAAAACAAACAAAACAAAAACGATTCCCTTCTCGGATGCCCAAGAAGTGTGGCGCTGCTGACACTTTGATTCAGACTTCTAGCTTCCACTCCTGCGAAATAGTAGCTTTCTGTTGTTCTGGGACCAAGAGTGTGGTACTTTGTTCCAGCAGCCAAAGGTGACTAAATTCAGAAGGGAAACCAGAAATACTAATTTATGGACACCATAGCTCCTCCACAGGTACTCAACCAGGCTTTCTCTCTCTCTCTCTCTCCTTCTTTTTTTCCTTCTTTTGTTCTTTTGCTATATTTACTTAATCTCTCTTCACCTTTTCTATTGTTTTGTACAGCCCACACCAGCAGATGGATAATCAGAACGGAAGCCATTTTGAGTACTACATTTTTGAAAACAACTCTTCTCTCCTGCTGAAGATGATCCCCAGCACGAGTGCTGTGTATTAGCGTGGACGTGGTCTCACACATGGTCACAGGGTGTCAATGTTTTCCAGTCAGCCCTTACAGCAGGATTCCAGAATTTGATCAGCTCCTGCTAACTTCGCAACTGTTTCTCTGTGGTTTCTATTTGGTGACATCACATGCTTGGTGACTGTCCTGCGGAGATACAAGGCATATGGATTTTGTCCTGGAAAGCTCCAGGAGTCTGGAAAGCCAAGTAAGAAACCAGCAAAGGAACAAAAACATTGTGGCTCTGGGATGTCGCCATGGCCTGTTCTCGTGTGTAGATTATTTATATGACAGGGCAGATGGAGGTCCTGTTTTCAGCATGTGTATAAACTACTCTTGGTTTGCTAAGAGAATGGTTATCTTGTCCCAGCATTCAAGAGGCTTAAGATATTTTACTGAGGTTATTTATGCATGTACACGTCCATTCCAGCAATTGAAAATATTTATTGAACATCTGTGATATGTGAGTCTCTGCATGCCAGAGATATGGCAGTAAATAAAACAGAAAAATCCCCATCCTCGTGGATTACAAGGCAGAAGACAACATGCAAAATAAATGAAAATACATTTGATAGTTTTAAGAGATGGCTATGAATAAGAAAGTTTTGCAGCAAAGAGGAATGACAAGTATTCCAAGGAAAGGTAGAATTTGTGATTTTAAATAAGGTGCTCAGCAAAGACCTGAGCAGGTGATATTTTGAGTCAGTATGACTTACTGATTCTGTGGTGCAGTGGGAATAGTAATGAATTTAGAATTGGAAAAATCTAGATTCAGTTCTTTACGTAGACTGGGTGATCTCACACTTAAGTTTACATGTTGAAGTTTTAACTTTCAGGGACTGAGAATATGATTCCATTTTGAAACAGATTTTAAAGAGATCATTGAACCACAATCCATTCCAGCTGGTGTCTCAGAAGGAACGGAGGAAGAGGCAGTCAATTGCAGGACACAGAAGAAAAGGTCTGTGTGAGGACCTGGAAGAAGGCACATCTGCAAGGCAAGCGGAGAGCTCAAGGGGAAACCAGTCTGTGAACATCAACATCTTTGATGTCCAGCTCTAGAACCACAAGAAAATAAATCTCTGTGGTTTAAACTTCAGCCTGTGGTATGTGATGGGATGCTGAGCAGATTAGGACAACACTTGCCAGCTGTATGACTCAGGACTATGTGACCTCAATACCCGCATCATATATATATATATATATATATATATATATATATATATATATATATATACACACATCATATATATACACATCATATATATATATATACACATCATATATATATAATACACATCATATATATATACATACATACACGCATTATATGGACAACTACATAGAAAAGTGAAGTTGCTGAGATCTTGTGCATTCTACATCTAATTTAGAGGAGGCAAGAGGGACATGTTCTTTTATGCTTCACCAGCTCATCTCTTGATCCCTTGCTGACCCTTCCCAAATGCTTCATTTTTATATGCAGCTGTCTTGTTGACCTTATGTGGGGGATATGTGACCTCTCAAACCTACGTGTGTCTGAAGATGAGCTCTTCATCTTCCCCTCTGCCGATCCTGCTCGGCCCATAACCTTTTCCATCTCCATCAGTTTCAGCTCTGAGTTTCTAATTTCCCAGACTAAAACCTTACAAATAACATTGGGGTCATTCTTTCTGTCAAAATCCACATCTATTATGTCAGGAAATTCTGTATGTCCTACCTTCAGAGATTACCCAGATGCAGGTTTCTTGTACTGGCTAGTCTGTTAACATCCCATTTAGGTCACCAAGATTTCTGACCCCTTGAGAGCCTTTCTTTGGGCCCATGGATTTAGCTCAGTGGTTGTGGCACTGTCCCACAAAGTGCAAGGTCCTGAGTTCAATCCCTGGTACAAACACACACACACATACACACACAGTAACATACATGCCTTCCCATGGTTGAAGAGCAGACAGGGGAACAGTTCAGCCTGCCAGTATCTTCCTCAGGCCAAAAGCTCCCAATCAGGACACACTGCACACTTTTCCTTATTGTGTAGCTTTCCTCTCTTGCCTGCTTTTGAGTCTCTATCAAACTTGACTGATTCCAGCTGATTAACCTGCTATAGCAAATTCTAATGAGACAGACTGTGTTCTCATTTGGGTGGCCTTCATTTATTTCTAAACGAGTCAGGTTTAAGAGATTTAATGATGTTAACTGGTTTTATGGACCACCTTGAGTATTTTTTAATTTTATCTTTGCTCTATAAAAGTGCCTATTTTGAAAATTAAAGGTTTTCTCGGGATAAAAATAGATGAAGATTAAATATAGATAAGCAAGCTATTATTAGACTCAAAAATCTGAGCTTCTCTTATTTAGTTCCCTACCTTGAGAGAATAATTACTGTTTCCTGACATACATTTGTCATGAAATGTGTTCTGGAATTTTTGCAGCGTGTGATTTCATCTTATCTGCACAAATCTTCTTACATTCTAACCAGTGTAAATATAATCACAATCAGTGACCTCTCAGAGCCTATTATGCTGGTATGTATTGTGAATTAAAGGATTCCTTTTCCCATGAAGCATCTTTGTGTTCATGTTTCACATTGTCAGGACTTCCGTATGCTTTTCTAGGCTCTTTCTGCTACAAAAGCTCTATGTCTGGAAAGTATTTGTTTTGTTTGGTAGAATCCTAGGAATGAGTAGTTGAAGATTAAAAAAAAAAACTCATCTTCTTGTAAAGCAGAAATATAAACATGTGTTGATATGAACATTTTTGTCGTGTCAAATACAAATAAATTACTAATCGTCCAAACCTAAAAATACACTATGTTTTGCTTGCATGTCAGGGGGAAATATCTCAGTGCTGAAAATAACTACTGACATAATTTCTGTATCTCATTTGCCTGCTAAATAAGGCTGGCCATATTTAACATGGTTTAATTAGTGCTAAACCTCTGATGTTACTGAGCACAGAGAAGTTTAATATTCTAGGATTTTAATAAAAGTTGATCCAAAGAATTTCAGCTAGACAATCCTATGACTGGTTCCTAGTTACACACAATGCACATCGCTAAAGTTTTAAACTGCTTCTCTGCCTCTCTTCTCTGTCTTTTTAAACCTGGATTCTCTCCACTATTTTCTTTATCTGCCTTCCTAGATAATTGGAATTTGAAGTGAGATATTCATGTTAAGTAAATAGATATATTTTTGTGTACATTTTCAATTTAGCAAGACTAGGAAGAAGATTCCTCATTCACTATTAGATAAAAATCCAATCTAGTTTATGGAAAATAATAGTCTCTTATCTTCATATATAGTTTATAATTTTCAAATCATGAGTCCCATGTATTATTTCACTAGCATATAGTAATTGAGGTTAGAAACTCAGGTTTAGAAACTAGGCAAACTTGGAGTCTGAATCCAGAATTATCACTTGCTAATAATCTAGCTTGAGGGAAGTCAATTTAGCTTTGCTTCGTTTTAGTTTCCTCATTTGTAAAATAAATAATGAATATCTCACAGGACTGTTGTAAATGAAATAATACCAAAAATTGTAAACTTGGTAGTTAGTGCATATTAAGTGCTCAAACATTTTAGGTGGGGTGGGAGAAAGGGCTTAACCACTTTGACTTAGGAAGTACAGATATTATCTCCATTTTGAAACTATGACCATTAATACCCAGATGGGTTCAGTGAGTCATGTAAGACTACACAATAAAAAAATGGAAGTATCAGACCTGGCCCTTGACTGGTATAAGTCTAGTTTAACATTCCTTAAACTTCAATATGATTAATGAAATATTTTATGTATCAACTTGACTGCGTGCAGGGATGCCCACATAGCTGGTAAAATACTGGTTTTTGGATGTGTCTATGAGGGTGTTTCTGGAAGATAGCAGGATTTAAACGAGTAAACTGAGTAAAGATCTGCTTTCACCAATGTGGTAGGCATGTATCAGCCAGGCCTTTGAGAGCTGAACAGGACAGTGTAGAGGAGGAAGGGCAGACTCACTCATATATATTCATTCTCTCTCCCTCTCTCCCCACACCTCCTCCCTTTCATTCTCTTTCTCCTATTTTTTCATGTCCGGACACTGCACTATCTAGGGTCCAAACTTTCAGGTCTGGATTTTACATGTGAACGTAGGCCTTCACTCTGAGCAGGAGTTACAGCACTGGCAACTGTTTCCCTAGTTCTTTAGGGCTTGAAAACCTGACTGAATCGCACAACCAGCTTTCCTGATTTTCCTTTCTGGAGACAACCTATCACGGGATTGTTTTGGTCTCCATGGCCCGGTCCTGCGCGCCAATTCCCATAACAAATTCCTACTTATACATCTCTCTGTAGCGTATTGGTTCTGTTACCCTGGAAAGCACTGGTTTACACAATCTTTCCTTGCCAAAATTGTCGGAGAGTTCAGCATAAGTTTCTCTTAGGAAAACATCCTTTTATTCCGTGAGGATCTAGGGCTCCTCTGCAGAGTGCCATTAAGGAATCTTGCCCTCTAGTGTCCAAATACTGCAAAGGGTTCAGAGGCCTGGATTCGTCACTTCTGCCTTCCTATCCAGCATCAGTTTCTCGTACCTAGAACTCCATGCCAGGGTAACCAGCTAATGTTATTACAAAAAAGTTGCAAAACAAGCCACTTGGGGATGGAACGAATATTTACTTCCCATCCTCACATCTATAAGTCAGCTGAAGTTATTCTGCTGTAGGCTAGGCTTAGCCTCCCTGGGTTGCTTGGCTCTGGGTCAGCTCCCTGAGTCTTTTACCTTCCTTGAACCAATAACATATTCTTCTCTGAGAGTTTAATCATGCAAGCCCGACCATGGAGCACATTTCAAGCCTCTTCTCTCATCTTGTGTTCTAATGCTCCACTCAATAAATCAGGTGAACTGTCCACAGTCATGCCAAAGGGTAAAAACAACTTCTACCTATGGAGTTGATGGACGCAGAAGTGGATTGTTGCAGTGTAAAGGCTTGAACTATTTCCAATACTCTGATTTTCATTAGAAGGTCATTTTTTTCCTGTGTGAGGGAAAAATTATTTTTCTTCAAACCTCGTAGTTTCTTAACTGCAACAGAAAACAGATTAATAAGAACAAAATAAAGAGAAATTTATTGATATGTCTATTCCATCAGGGCATGCTTATTTCTCAGTGAAATGGCTTTGATGTCTAACATCTTCAACAGAAAAGAGTAAAGTTTTAGAGAAATAACAAGACAGTGAAAATGGACTTTGAATCTCTTAGGGCGACAGCTTGTGGGTAGGCAAATGAATGTCAGGTAAAGGTAAAGGCCAAGTAACTAAAATATGGTGATGTAGATTCCCTGGTACCATCTACAGGCTAATAAGGATCTGAAATTTTCTTCAGTGACTCTTTGTCTCCTTGGCAGGTGCAGTAGTAAGGATGGGAAAGGATTGTTTGTTTTTTGTTTTTTAATAATTCAATATCTTGGGCCAGAAGGTTAGCTCAGTGGTTCTGGCACCTGCCTCACAAGCGCAAGGACCTGAGTTCGATCCCCGGTAACCACATATAATGCTGGGCATGGAGACACGCCCACCAACAATCAACACCGCATACCACAATGCTGGGCGTGGTGGCTCACGCCTGTAATCCCAGCACTCGGGAGGTAGAGACAGGAGGATTGCTGAGTTCGCGGTGGCTTGCCTGGGCACCATAGTGACCTCAGGGCCAGCCTGAACTACAAAGCAAGACCCTGTCTCAAAAAGCAAAAAAAAAATAAATAAAAATAAAAAAATAATTCAATATCTTTTCTGCATTTACTTCGGAATTGCCTATAGCTCAACAATTCTTTATATTTTGGGGTGACATATTCTAGTCTCCCATACCTCTAAGATTTTCCTTTTGAAATGCAAATGCCACTGGAGAAAGAAAACCATAAAGCCTCTCTATTAACAACCCATTGTTCCATTAGCTAGTAAATCATATCCACAGATAGCTAAAAAGAACTTCTGGAATGGACACAGATGGATCCAAACTACCCAAAAGGGCCTGGGAGAAAAGGCAATCTAGAAAGCAGCATATAGAAATTTAGGCGAGTGAGGTTCATAATGTTTAAGAGGAAAGGCTAATTTCATTGGACACATTGTGTGTCTGCCTTTAATAAAACACCAAAAAAATAAAAAGAATTTACAAATGCCTTTAGTTGGCAAGAATGAATGGATCTATAACTTACACCTTACATACAATAGCTCAGACATTTCTCTTTGCTTCAGTATTGCTATACCCTCTGCCTAGAGTTATGCAAAAACTAGCATGGGATTTTGTCCATAGGACAGCTGAGTAAACTGTCATGATTCTAATTCTAGAAGAGCATATTTCTTTCAGCATATCTGGTTCTTAGTTTCTCAATTACATTTTAGATGAGGTTATCAGAGCTGCCAGGGTGGGTCACCTCATGAATTACACAGACTTACAGGACTCTAAGGTAACATTCAATGAGTATTAATTATTATGTCATTTGAACTTCAAAAGAATGGGAGACACAGAGAGGTCATACCCATATCCAAAGTCTAGCCTTCTCTAAAAGTGTTAAAATGTGAAGACATGGAAATTTGGAGGAAGAATGTGAAGGTGAGAATGGTGTTTGGGAGGCAGGGAATGTTTTCTATATAATCCTGTTTAGCTACTTGTAAGGAAATAATTGAAATATAAAATGGCCACATTTGGACAGAGTACAATTCCACTCCCAAATGTATCAGCATCCGTTAAGTACACTTTCATGTAAATTAGGTAGATATATGGCTTAAAAACCAACTGTTTTCAGAATAAAGAAGAAATTCCCCAAGCCCATTTTAAACAAAATGAATGACAAGCACTCTCATAAAGAGAGATGATTGACATTACATAGTCCATCAAATTTTCCTTTTTAAAATCATGACATTTTATAGTGTAAAGAGATAGTGACTATACTGTGTACTCTCCAAACTTAAAAATTAAAAAAAATATATATACTATCGGGAATACAAAAATAATACGCCCTACAACGAATGCAATTAGACCATACTAGATTAGAGCATCCACTGAGGATAAGCCACAGGGCTGATTATCTTGAATTTAATTTGGTGCTTTTGATATTTTTCTCCTTGCATTTTAGTGATTCCATAGAGATCAGCTTACAGCAGCTTCATTGTTCAACTGGTCTATTTATTTTGTTTTTGTATCATGTATAAGAAAATATAACTACTCAGGATGATTATCTGTCTTTCAGCAGCCTCGTCATTTTTAGTAAGAAAGTAGCAGTATGGCATTTCACATTTAAATCTTCTCCCTTGGGGTAGCTCTAGCCTAAACATTGTTAAATAGTGGGCTTGAATATTTTATAAATATTGAGATTTGTTGGGAATGAACTTCAACTTGGTGAGTGAAATAAAAAATCTTCGTGTACCCTTTCTGCCTCTTGAAATACCCAAATGCAAAATCAAGTGATGAGATGCTATAAATACTCAGGAGGTGTCCTTTGTTCTGAGAACAGGCAGAAATGGTTAGGAGACGAGAGTTGCACATTGTATCTGCTTAACTCTGAATGAATCCCACTGACCCATCATCTATGTGGGATGATTCTGCCTCCTGGTTGATGAAAGGAAATATTCTTCCTCTTCATATTTTTCTCAAAAAATTTATCAAACTCAAGATACCATGAATACCTTGGTGCCTTTTCTACAAATTTAGCAGAAAAGATAGAAGGGTGCTTTCATATTAAACTCCACTTTTTCATGCATATTCCTAAATTCCTCAAGAGTGAATTTCTCTGAAGTTGAAATGGTCCAGTCTCTCTTTTTCTGCATTATTCAGCCTTATTTCTTTATTTAAAAAAAAACCTGAGTTTGAAACTAGTACATACTGCAATGATCAGTAAGATAGGAATATACAGTATTATATTAAGAACTTGATAATGTACTAGTCAACTAAGCAAAGCCCCCCTCTGGGCCTGTTTTGTTTTTGTTCTTGTTGTTGTTGCTCATGGCAGTCTTGTTTGTTTTTGGCTTTTAAAGACAATCTTGCTAATGTAGTTCAGCCTGGCCTTGAGTTCACCAGGTGCTGGGATTACAGGTGTGTACCACCATGCTCTTCTTCCAAGCAAGCTCTTTTGAGTCATTCTTCCCCCTGACTTCCAGGGGCACACATTTCTCCTCACATGGCACATCAGCTATGACCTGAAAGGCAATCCAGTAATATCTTATTATCTAACTTCTAGGAATTCTTTTTCTTCTGCATTTTGACTTGGACAAGATTGTAACGATGAAGTATTTGGAAAGAAGATTTGGAGATCCATGTGTGAAGTGTTAATTTAGATATCAGTAGCCAGTGTGTCTTATACTTTTTTTGGGTATCAAAACTTATGTAAAGTTTTGATAAAATTTTTATCGCAATAAAAAAGAACAAGAAAATCTGTTTTGGATTGTTCTGTTTGTGATTTTTTTCTCATAATATCATGACCTAAGTGGAACATTAACAACATTACTTCAAAACTATTAAACCTTAACTCTGAAAGAAATTTCTATTTCGAAATCTCTTACTGTGCTTGCTCTTTTAAAGCCAAAGATAAAGTAGAAAGACAATTAAGAAGACAAATTCTACTGTTAGAGCTAAATATTACAGTTAAAGTGAATTCATATTTTCAAAAGATCTGTTCATGTTTTAAAGTTCTGAATTATTTATTTATAATTTTAAATTACAAGTATGAATTGTCTACTCATAATATTAAAATTAAAGGTACATTAAATTTATGTAATACCACATTTTAAATTTGAATGACTGCTTCTATATGGATATGTTTTATCAAACAATCTCCTCCTACTGGTATTTGACAACAGGATCTTTGTCATCATCAGAACTACTTTTTGAGTTTGAGCTATCTAAACAGTCTTCTGACATCTTTATTTCTTTCAAAGTTGCTCAGTACTTAAAATTCACATGTGAGACTGTTTCTGAAAAGTCTCATTCACCTATCCTGAGGCAAGTTGGTTTTTATTCATCCTGGAGATATAAAGTCATGCTCTCCAATTACTTGTGGCCTTTTAAGTGCTCTTACAAACCCTGTTCACAACAGACATCCAAGCTTGCCCCTGTGGGGTCATTCCTGCAGAAATAATTACTACACTCGTGTTAAATTCCCTTTTCACCAATTCCATCTATGATTGCTTCGAGCATTCCAAACTAGTATTGATTGAGGTCATTCTGGCTAAGGCCAATTCTCAAACAGACCTTTTTTTGTTTAATAAAATAAAGTCACTGGGAGATGTGAGGAACACAGTAGTGTTTCACCCCTTTTCTCAACACAAGATGTCCATACCCTAATTTTAAACAGTAGGAGATGTAAATTAAGGTTACCAGTCAGCTGTCTCTGGAATGGAGAGATGATCGTAGATTATGCAGACAGGTCCAAGATCATGGCAAGGGTTCTTAAATGTGAAAAAGGGAGGCTAGAGTCTGAGTCCAGGAGAAGAAAGAGCCTGGAGTGGTTTGAAGCCGAAGAGCTAATCTTGTTCTGACAATGGGCAAAAGAACTTATGAGTTAATGTCAGTGTGGCTTTTGGGAGTAGAAGAGAATGGCTTCTGGAAGTAGAACAGCCCTCAGATGACAGACAGCGAGGAAAAGGACCCTCAGTCCCATAACCACAAGAACTAAATTCTGCCAGCGGTATGAATGAGCATGGAAATGCTTCTCTGCAGGAAGGAATGAAGTCTGTGGAGACCTTGATTTTAGGAATAAGAGATCTGGACTTAATAAGAGGAATCTTACCTCATTTTAGCCCCTGTATCACACAGTCTGATAATGCATAGAAAACAGATGCCTAGGTGATTAGGAAGTATGAACTTCTTTCTGAAATGGTTAATATCTTAATTTCTTACAAGCCAACAACTGGCTTTTTATAATTTCCAGCACAGTTATCCCTACAGGCTCTAGAAGGTGATCATTTGCACCAAGAAAAAGTTTTGTGAGAGAAGAGGATAGATTCAGTTTTCATGTGTTTCACTCTAGTACTACCAAGGGATTTTGGGCCAAGTTGTTGAATTGTAGTTTTCTTAACTAGATTTCCTTTTCTGTCAGTATTGTCGTCTTTACTTAATAATCAAATCATCTCCATGTCATTAAATACTATTTTAAAACTTGCAAAGTGAAGAAAAGCTGGAAAAGGTATTGTAGAGAGCTCATGATTGTGTATTGAAAAGTGCAGGAAAGATTGGGGACAGGGACTGGGACGTGCAGTGCAGTCTGGGCCTGTCCTGTCTGGGATATCATTTGCCAAGAGTGAAGCTTTTCCTGCACAGATTCGTTCTTGAGCTCTGTGTGGAGAAAGTTCATGACCAGATAGGAATTTAGAAAGACTATGTATGTATTTCAAATAAAACTCAGGAGTAGACTCCCTCAGCAAGGATGCTTGGAGATTAGAAGCTATTTCTATAATCTAGAAAAACCTGGGAAGAGTAAGAACAGAACAGTAATACAACCATCGCTACTTACGCAATCCTTTATCTCGTTGGGTCCTCACAAACATATCTAACTCATATTCAGGAAAACTAGGTCCTGACAGTACTATCGCTTCTTTAAGATCATGAATTAAAGGACTGCAATGCTAACCACCAGTCCTTTGGAAGCAAATTAATATTTCTTCTTCATTTATGGAATGGGACCTTATATTCTCATTATGAAGCTATCTATAAAGGATTCAGTGATAGTGTCTAACCCTGAGTGTTATAAGAAATCAGGACTGAGTGTGTGCCCAGGTTCTATTTATTAATACAAGCAGAGCACATTGGGAACTCAAAAGCAAAGCTCTGTCACTAGTTTCATTAAATCTCATATAAGCAAATATGAAAGACTCACCTTTATAGGTGTCATAGGTTTGTAAGGGGATAGATTTAATGCAGGACACATAATTTATAGGATTATTTTATGACACTCATCCAAAAAGTCAAATGCAGAAGAGTGTAATAGAACTGTCCATGTCAAAAAATCAGCCAAGAGTCTGAATCCTTTAGCCATGTCCTCCACAAGTCCAGCAGGAGGCTTACAACCGACAGCAATATCTCATCCAAACTTGTATTAAGAACTTGCACCATGATAGCCCACTGATCAGTAGTAGAAGCTAGAAAGTCTGCACAGTGGGATGAAAAATATGTGCCAGAAGGCTGAGAGGTCTGCACTGGGGCCAGGAAGCAACACTTAAGGCAAAAACCAGTGCTCCCTCGAAAAGAACAGCAGCAGTCCCTGGCAATAGCAAGGATCCAAGCTCCTTCTCCAGTGAGAACAGCCAAGTTCATCTTGGACAAACTAGCCAAGGCAAGCTTCTCCAGGAAAACTGACAACATGCAATCTTTCTCTCCTCTTTTCCTGTTATGTAATTCTGGCAACAGTCCTCAAGTGGTCTTCCACACCCGGAACCATGCCCAGAATCATGCTGACTTAGTTCTGCTAGGCATCTCACTTAAACTGACAATCAGTCTGCCATGCAACATGTAACAGGAAACAAGTACTTCAGCCCATCTTACTCTCTGGAAATAATGAAATGCATAGTGCTCATTTATCCAGCACTTGTGATCTGCCACATTATATATCACTCTTACCACTGACATAAGGAGATGAATAGTTATATCGTGTTTCTAAAATAAATAAAACGGAGCGCAGATAGTTGAAGTCATGAGACCAAGATCATTAAGACAGGTTTAAATTCCAGGAATTACTATCTCCAAATCATATTGCTTAAGTCTGGAAGGAGGTAGGAGTAAATAAGAAACATGAAATAAAATAAACATAACCATAACTTTTTTGGGAGTCTTATAAGAAAATGTATCCCAGAAGCTCTTAAGCTTCCAGTGTAACTTGAGTTCACCCATCTCTATTACCATACTCAAGACACAGCACATAGGACTCTAGGAATCCTTGTATTTTTCTAGATAAATTTCATTACTTTCATCAAGTCCGGAAAGAACTATGTGACTCTAAGCACATAAAAGTCATTTTATCCGAAGAAAAACAGATTTATTCTGAGCCCAATTATATCACCAGCCTTTGGCTCTAAGTGTCAGGAAAATGATGTTATACTTGCATAATGTTTGTGGACTGAGAGCAAGACAGATATGCCATAAGTCTAAAAAGAAACCATGGCCCCTTGGGCCGGAGGGTTAGCTCAGTGGTTCCGGCGCCTGCCTTGCAAGCGCAAGGTCCTGAGTTCGATCCCTGGAAACCACATACAATGCTGGGCTGGAGACTCACGCACCACATACCATAGTGCCGGGCGTGGTGGCTCACGCCTGTAATCCCAGCACTCGGGAAGCAGAGACAGGAGGATTGCTGAGTTCGCAGCGGCTTGCCTGGGCACCGTAGTGAGCTCAGGGCCAGCCTGAACTACAAAGCGAGACCCTGTCTCAAAAAAAAAAAAAAAAGAAACCATGGCCCCTTTAATCCTCTCCTGAAGTGATTGGGTCTTCATTCCTCTAGTATCTTTTCCCCCTGTGCCCCTTCTCCCAGAACTTAGAAGACACTTCTGTCTTTGTTAGTTATGCTAGGAAAAATGACCAATATTTGTAGGACATTGCCATTTTAGACAATTCACTCCAAAATATCCTAAAGACATGATACCTTCAGGGTGACAGACATTAAGGATGGATATAACCACTGAAAAGAAAGAGAAAACAGAAGAAAAAAGAGGGAAGAAGGGCAGGAGAAAGGACCACTGCCCTTTAGTCACTGGTAGACAACATTTGAGGAGACTAAATTGTGAGTTTAGGGTCCTGCACACCAATGCTTCTTCCATCCTTGCAACTCTGTGTGTCAGTGACCACCGAGGAGCTAATGCCCTTTGCTCCTACCAAGGGCTGAGTGAACCTTACAACACTTGGGAAAATTAGCTGTTTAAGATTTCAGGAACTCATGAATGATGTTCTACAGAACAGCTTTGTTGGCTCAAGGGCACATAACATTTAAAAAAAAAGTTTCTTTCCCCTATTGAAAACTCTCAAAGTTGGTTTTAGGCTACGTTAACGTACAACAAAAGTTTCTGTTTATTTTTCACTCTCTCTTCTTTTGATTGCTTCAAAAGGCTGTCAGTTTTGCAGACAAGACTTTAACTTGATCTATTAACTTTCTCTGTGAGCATGATGTTCTGGTAAATAGCCTGGTTTCCTCTGTGAGAGCTGTATGGCTGATCAAAAGAGTCTTTTAGGTCTAGGGATTCAAACGGGCAAGAAAGTAAGCTGTCCCTGGGCCACCTTCAACAGCCAATAAGGACACTGTCAAGTGCTGAACTTTATTTGCATGTAAGTAATTTCATAAATAGATTCCTTTATTCCTGTTTACTCATCATTTTTTTTTCTTTAGTGGTCATTGTTCTATGTATGGATGTATTTATTTATTTACTTTTGCTTCTTGAGACAAGGTCTTGCTATGTACTTCCAGCTGGCCTTGAACACATTGTGCTGGACCCGAACTCCCAGCAATCTTTCTGCTTTAGCTTCCTAAGTGCTGGGATACACCTTACTGTATATATAAATACTTTCAGCACCACACAGAGAAGCATTTTAATTTGATGTGTTTGTGGTAGTTTCATAATCTGACAAAAGAAATTGTAGTGGGTAACTTTTTCCTTAGGACATTCTCATGATGAAAAGAAAAATTCACTTGGCGTGCATTTGTAAAATTTCCTTGGCTGAACTTGTATGCTGAAAAGGGCACTAGTTACCTATCACCTTCATTTTCCAGAATCTAACTTTAATATTTAAAGATAGTATTTTTAGAAACGAAATGAGTCCTAGAGAGCATCTTATCCATAAGTATCAAGAATGTTTTACCTCAAGTGTCAGGGCTCAGTGTTTGTGTCCTATTACCTGAAACTTCTGGTTAAGTGGGCTTCTGATGCTCAGTCTAGTTCTAGCAACAACATAAGCCATAATACTTTTCTACTGTTTCGGCTGTGGATACGGAAGGGGGACAGAACTACACTAATGTGATGGTCACTAGTTTGGCTTTAGCCTGACCCTCTCATTTTGAGATAGCAAAACTAACTTCTGTAAAGGGGAAATGACTTAAGCATCATAACTGTAGGACTCAGTAGCAGAATAGGAGACGGAATCTAAGTTCAGATTTGGGCTCCTGACACCAACCCTAATGAGCACTTCAGCCAGGATGAGGCTTAACCAATTCTAGTCTTTGCTAACTGATTCTAGTCTTCTGTCTTTGTTGATTTCAAGCAGTCCGGCGTTAGCTCTTATTTTGGTACGTATCTCTTGGTACAGCATGTCATGTGAAGGAGGGGGAAATTTCTTTATTCTTCTATGTAAATTACAACATCAGATGGCCTGCTATGACAGCATATCAGAGAATGACAGCAGAGCCTTCCTTTGCTGCTTGTATTTTACTTATGTAATAATTACATATTTGCTTTTTCCCCTGCCACTAGCCTGGTCTATTTTCTTAACACCTTGTTTCTCAGAGGTAGAACTATATTTAACACGTAGGAAGCTTAGAATAAATATTTGTTGGCTTAGTTTGAATGATAGTCACAGTAATATCACTCTAGCTTTTAGTATTGGACACTATTGAAAGAAGTTTCACAGGCTACTGCTGGCTGGCCAAATCCAGCCTGATGCTAATTTATGTAAATAAAGGTTTATTAAAACACATTCACTTTCCAGTTGTTTACATATTGGAGGTGACTATCTTCATATTACAATGGCCATGCTGAGAATAGCCTATGTACATATTGTGTAGCCTAAAATATTTCCCATCTGACCCTTTATTAAGAAATGATAAGGCAGGCGTGATCATGTATGCCTGGATTCCCAACACTTTAGAGTCTTGGGCAGGAAGACTGCCACAAGTTCCAGGCCAGCCTGTGCTACAAAGTCAACCTGAACTACAAAGGGATACAACCATTATGGAGATCAGTGTAGAGATTCCTCAAAAAACTAGGATTAAGAAGTTCCATTTGACCCTGTCATTCCCCTGCTGGGGATACACACAAAAGAATTACAAGATTCACATTACAGTGACATATGTGTACCCATGTTTATAGCAGCTCAGTGTGTGTTAGCTAAATTTTGAAAACAACCCAAATGCCTACCAACTCTAGACTGGATAAAGAAGATGTGTTTTTCTAACAAAAGGAGTACTACTCTGCCATAAAGAAAGATGAAGTTGAGTCTATACGTTAAGGACATACTCATAAGTGAAATAAATAGGTCACAGATGTGTAAACTTGGTATCTTTTCTCTGGTATGAGAAACTGAAGTTGTAAATATGTTCTAGAATGTACCATCAATATTGTGAAATAGTAAATATTCAAAAGGAAATGGGTCTTAGGGGTAAACAATGAGGGGAAAAGTATTGATGGTTAAAAAAAGGAAACAAAGCTTGTGTATTTAGGTTGTAGGGTGGGTAGGGGGGAAGAGGAAAAATGAGAATTAAGTTATGTCATATATTGGTACAAATTCTCAATGTGGATTGCAATTGTGATGTGTATATACAATGTACCAATAAATTAAATTAAATTTTAAAAAAGTATATGCTGATCTCTGCTGTACAACATGCATGGGAACAAAAGTTAGGTTGGATAATTCTCTTTTCCTAACTGATCGAGATAATTTGCCAAAGAGGTAAGTGGATGGGTAGCACATTTGTGCTCAGCCATCACCTCATGCAATATTCAGCTAGCTGCAGGATACAAACCTCTGAGCACATTGTGTATTCACTTCATGAACATTTTCTGTCTGCCTACTAAGTGCAAATCACCTTCAAGGACCTTTTGACACATTGCTGAACAAAGGAAATGTCCTTGTGCTTTGAGACTGTGGAACAAGAGACTGACAATAACCAATGAAAATACTAGGGCAGGAAACAACCTAGAGCATCAGCAGTTAAGTGCTATAGGAGCAGAAAGAGGAAGTAGAATAGTATTGAAGTATGAATAGTAGAATGTTTGAAGAGTATTTTCCAAAAGAAGGGGTGGATACTTTTATGTGGCATGTAGGATACAATGGGAAGATAACTTTAAACAAAAACTGAAAATGGGTCATTAAATATTTCTGGAATTATTCAAAAATAATAGTCAGGGCAAATAGGAAAGCCTGTGCAAAGGCCCCAGGCTCACTGTTGTGAGGATGTGTCAGCAGGTCCCAGGGTGGGGCTGGGCAGTCACACGGATAGTGGGTGACCTGTTTTCATCAGAAACTCTAATTAGGAGGGAAACAGAATTTAACAGATTGTGGAGAACCTCCTACGGGGCATTTAATTTTGTGAAATAAAATACTACTGAGTATTATTAAGTGAATTTTATTTGATTGGTTCACGTTAATTTATTCTCCTTACATTTCCAAAGGCAGTCATGGCCATATTTCTATGAAGTCTAAAAAACTAAAGAAACATTTTTTAGGCTAGAGGAAGATACTAGGGATTGAGTCCAGGGCCTACACACTGAGCTACAGCTCCAGGTTTTTCATTTTTAATTTTGAGATAAGGTCTCATTAAGTCACTACACTGCCCATATTGGGTTAAATTTGCCACCCTCCTGGCTCAGCCTCCCAGAGACCGGGATTTTAGATGTGTGCCACCTGGCAAAGCTTTTTGAAGGAAACTTTCACCATGCAGCTTCCTATGCTCTGATCCTCAGAGAGTTTCTTTCTAAGAAGGAAACCTTCACAGGGACGAGTAGAATAGACTGCTGCATGGTGAATGCTGGTTCCTTCGAATCACTGACTAGTCTCTGTTTCCTTGTCAACAAAATGAACAAAATAACAATACCCGTCTCACAGAGTTCTGTGAATATTGGATTGCATAATGTAAGTTAGCGCTTGCACAATTTCTGCAAGCATTTTTGTTCAGGTTACCTATTATTATTGCATGTTTTTTTCCTTCTCCCCTTGGACTCTTCTAGCACTGGGGAATTTATGTCCTGCTAAGGCAGATCATTGCTCCTTTTGGCATGCCTTGGTGTTAGAACAAGGAGCCCAAATCCACCTCCCAATAATTTGCATTTAGTGGCCCTGGTTCTATACCTTAAGGTCAAGTAGATTTCATCCATCTCCTACCTGAAAGCTGTTCTGTGATTAAAACTAATCACTACCCTATCCCTCTCAAGCCTGTCTGTTCCCTCAGCCACGCCTCATTTCACTCTATTTTCCTTTCCTTCTCAGCACGTTTTTCTCCTCTGACCTTGCTCCATCTTGCCTTACACCTGTCTTAAATCAATTTTACATTTCTTCCCACTTCTCTCGCCTTGCCCACCCTCCAATCCAATTAAGTAGATTGCTATTTCTATATGTCTAAGTTTATATGTCCATTCTATCCTGCATTAGTTAGCCTTGCTGTTTTACTTTGTTTTGTTTTACTATACATACCTCAGCTCTGGTTTGGCCAGCGTGGGGGGGGGGGGTGGAGTGGAAGCAAGCTTCTTCTTTTCAATCTCTAGATAGTAATGTAATACATCAATTTTTGTGTGCTTTTCACTCATCCTGACGTGAAGGCTAACACAGTGGCCATGATTCAGTGCACGCCTATTGCTACTGAACTGCATGTGATGATTTTGCCTTTGTACAATAAGCTGGTCTTGTGATACTGAAATCGGACCATATGGTATGGTCTTCTTTGCTAAAACATATCAGCTTCACTATATCTTTCCTCAATTTATCATGATCTTTTGGATTTGCTGCTGTTAGATTAACTGGAAAATTGCAGTGACAGTTTCTAAATCTTTATTCAAGTTATTGATTTAAAGGACTGAACATCTCAGAACTGAAGATGTGATTATCCTTATATAACTTCCCAAATCTTAACAAGATACCATTTGGTAAGATGACTCAACAAATTTTAACTCACACAGATCATGTAGTAGTTCATGTTTGCCTTTCTGAGGGTATTTTGAGGAGTGTTTATAAATTCATTTTTATTTTAGATACACATTATCTGTAGTATTTTATAATTTATTAGTCAAATGTTAATCTGGTCTGAAACAAAAATAACATGTTTTGGTTAGGCTTGCTGTTTACTTAGCAACCATTCAGAAAGTCAAACGTGGTATCTGTCCTTGTTCATAGCCATTTGAGGTCTGCTCTGGTGGAGACAGTAACAACTAGCCATTTTTACATTTCTTCCCCTATATTACAGAGTTCTCTTGCAGTTAGTGAAGGCCCCATCCCTAAGTCTTGCATTGAAATATGAATGAGACATGGGCCCTTCTGGCTGAAACTATGAAAATCCCATGTACAATTCTACATTCTCCCGTAGTGGTCCAGGGGGTGTAGATACACGTAACATAACCTCTGCTGCTTGGGTCCACATAGTTATGTGGAGCAGATACAGTATGGAGAGCAAATACAATGTTTTCTTATGTAAGTCTCAAAGGCTGGGATAGGTTGTTACTTTGGCATAACATAGCTTGTTCTAAGTCATTCTTTCTCTTGCCTTGATAGAAAAGCCCAGACTTCCACAATACAATAGTAGGATCTGGGTGATTTAACATTGCTCTTTCTCCAACTCTCTTTTGTGCCACTTTGAACTCACTTCCTCTTCCCTAGTCATACTGACTTAGTCATTATTCTATATTCTTTCAGACGTCAAAACTTTGCATATATTTGGCCCTGAGAAACCAAGCTTCCTCTGCCTCAAATCTTCCTTTCCTCTTTCTGGATTCATTTTGTCAACTAACTAAGGATCACTTGCTTAGTAAACACTTCTTGACTCAGGAAAACCATGTTGGAACCCTCACTTTTGCTTTAAAACAATCCTGTATCTTTTTCCTCTAAGCACTTTCCGCCCGTCCAGTGACAAAATATGTAATATATTTAATAACTTAGGCAGTATCTTCACGCTGACTATATCCAGAAGGTTTCTGGCAGGTGTCCTTTCAGTCAGTCAATTGCTGTGTTGAATATATTTGATAATATTACTGTTTTGATATTTTCTGTTACATTATTTTATAAAAATTAATAAAATATGCAGCTTTTGTTCACCCTGTACTTAAATAATTGGACTGTTAAATAATTATTTTTTCTTAAATATAAACTCCTTGAAGTAAATTGTTTACATAATTCATGACTATAACCTCCACACTTCCTTAATTCATAACTACAATGTTGCCTGCCAAAATTTCCCTCAATTTTTTACCACTACTGGATATTCTCTTTAACACTGGAAGAGAAAAATCCAGACTTTACATTTATTTGTGAATTTCTCTAGTTCAGTTTGCTGATTTCTTTTGATGTCAAATGGCTAAGCTATTTGACATGAATGAGGGAATATAATCACTCCTTAAAGATTTAGCTTTTGAAAGTGTCTATCTGAAGTATCAAACAGAAGTAGGCAATGAGTTAAAAGGGCAAAGATGTTGAAACTAAGTACCTAACTGGGTCCTAAGTCCAAAAGAGTGAAAACTCCAGTTGTAGGTGAACACTGGACTGTGTCGCTGCTGGGCCTTGAAAGGTTTTCTAACTGCTAAGAAAAGACAGTGATACTTAGAAGTATAACTCATCACATTGGCAGTTATTGCCTTTCCTGTAGCCAGGCACAAAATCTGTATTATAGTTCAACATCTATCTGCATCCATGAACAGGTCTTTTCATAAGCAGGACAACTCTGAATGCTAATATATCATCTATGGAAAATAATAGTGGCCCAAAATAGTGCCTGTCTTGGTAGTGGGGAATGAATGACCAAACAAGAACCTTAAACATATTATTAATTCCACTTTTTAGAATCAACAAAATCAGTTTTCAAAATCATTTGCTGAAGCTGTTATTCTGATTTGAAACATCTCATTCAAGTCTATTTAAATATCTTTACAGTGGGAAACTTTCTAGGCTAAAAATGGCTTTTGTATATTGTGTCAAATTCAGCTGGTGCCTAAACTGTTATAAGTAGGATCAGATATATTGGCATTTTCAGTGTCACACACCAGAAGGCACAATAATGTTAGACCATGTGGTTTCAAATACATTTTAAGTACCTGTGTATTATTTTAAGCATTTGTAAGAAGCGGGGAATATTATAAGCATGAATACTTCCAAAATGAAAAGAAAATTTAAGACCCAGTTTGAATCTATACAGCATGTTATAATTGAGAATATATGTTTAGAATGTGTGTTTGGAAGATGTTTAGATTAAGGGTACATTGTACTCATCAGTGGATTTATTTACTGAGGCAGATCACTGGTGCAGGACCTCGAAGAGTTCTTACTCTTGATTCCTTTCTCCTTGCTCTTCTTCCAGGCCATGACAGTTCTGACTTGGAGCCAGTCAGTCACAGACTGAATCCACTAACAGAGTCAAAATAAACTTCGAGTATCAGGTATTTTGTCCTAGCAACTGAAAGTTCACAGATATAGATTTTAGCACTAGAGAAATGGGGCTGTTGTTGTAATTATACCTGCCTATATACTTTAGAAGCCTGTAGAATCAGTTTGCAGGAGGAGTTTAGAAAGATTTGAAAATGCTAGGAATTAGAGCCTCAGAATGCTGTGAGCATTGCTTGATGCACAATAGTGGTCAGTGCTTAGAAGACTACGATGCCAATAAGAATCAAGATAGTAAAGGGCAGTCTCGGGAGGTTTCAACTGGGAACAAGGATGCCACGGACACCAGGACTAGAGGTCATGTGTGTTACATCCTGGCTAAAATTATGTGCTCACTTTTCCCATATCCCAAGACTTTGTGAGAAACTTGGATAAAGTGTGGTACACTAATTAATCTGATAAGAGGAAATTTCAAAAAAATTCAAAGTTCAGGCTATAACATGGGTCCTACTGGCTACTTCTGGCCAGATCTACAGAGAGAATCAAGAGCAAAAAAGCAGATTGGAAACTTCGCAGTTTCATCAGCATGGAGGTGCCAATAAGTTAAGGCAAAGGACAGTAAAGGTTACAGTAAAGATTAGCGTTTGAAAAATTAGCGTTTAAAAGAAATCAATGTCTTGCAACTGGACTATAGGAAGGATGGCTTAAAGACAACTCAGCAAGCAACAAAATGCACATTTGGCTGGATCCAGTGTGCAAAATAAAGCTTTCATTTGAGAAGAGGGTCCTTTGGAAACTTTCTCAAGAAAGATGGCCTAGGGAATTGGTACCCTGAGATTCATTTTAACATACTCAGCCATCCAGGTAACCAGAGGCATCTATAACAGGCCCCTGGCTACTGCTCAAACTGGACCAAGACCTTGGCATTATCTACATTCCACTGGCTTTACAAGCATGCAAAAGGCAAGGGCTATGGGTAAAAAGGCTTCCACTCAATTTTCAAAGAAAGGTCTGGAATTTGGTGGTGTGCCTCTGAGAGGGCAGTACATGAATCTATGAGAGTGAAGTTGAAAATCCAGTGGAAACCCCAGGAACTTGAAGAGGCTCAGAATGCGGAATGTGTGTGGAGGAACGCTGCAAGCAGTGAGCTGAGCCAGCCCAGGAGAGAGGCCATGTTGGCTGAAACAGGTAATGCCATAGGAAGGAGGCTGCCCGAGCCCTTTGAAGCTCCCATCTCACCACAACCTGTCCAGGTATTAGGCATAGAGATACAGGATTGAATGTTTCCCCTACTGAGTCTCAGGGTTTTTTTTTTTTTGGTCCCATTCCTTTCTGTGCCCCTGTCTCTCCCTTTTGGAATGGGAATATGTAACCAGTGGGAATGGGCAATGTGTCCCAGTGTATGTTGGAAATATTTAACTTTTTTTTTTTTTTACAAGGGCTCATAGCTAAGAGTTTGCCTTGAGTGTCAAAGAGACTTTGGACTTGGACTCTTCAGCAGTGGTGGAACTGTTAAGAGTTTGGTGATCTAAGAAATAGAATTTGTATAATGAAATGTATATAATTATACCTTTTGGGGGTTAGAGACCAATGTTATGGTTTAAATCTAAATGTTCCCAAAAATGTTTTCAAAAGTGTTTGAAAGTTGATTGGATGGTGGGGCACTGTGTCATTTGTGGATTCATTCACTTATGAGCTGAGTAGTCGAATGCTGTTCGAAGGTAGGAAGTAGGTCATAGAGGGTGCAAGCACGAAGGCTGTGTTCTTGTCCCCAGCTCCTCCCTTCTCTTCTTCATGGCTGCCAAGGGTCGAACACACTCCATGCCCTTTTCATCATGTCACTTCCTCCCTCTGAACTAGCTAATCTTGGGCTTAATCCTGGGCCCAAATAAAGCATTCTTCCCTTAGGTTATAGAGTTTGAATATTTATCCCAGAAATGGTAAAGTGACTAAGAAGACTAAGAAGCCCTATAACCAAAATATTTTAGAATAAGGTCTCTTACTTGATGTTTTTAGTTTTGATGCTATTTACTCAAGACTATCACTGTTTCAAAGATGTTGAGATGGAATCACTCTCTGAAGATTTATGGGCAAGAGAAAATTGAGATTCAAGCCTTAGGGGTAGGGTTCCTTCTCTTCTCTAATGTGGACTCTTCATCTGATTTTATTGGTGCCAAGGGCTCCTCTTTTTACGTATTTTATTTTTATTTTTCAGTGTTTATGAAGTACCTATATATGCACAGTATTTGTTACAAAAGCAAGTTGTGATAGTTAAGATTCTGAGAATAACCCCTACTTATCTTGGTCATTACATAAATCATTGTAAACTCTGTGAATGTGCCGAGCTATCACTCCATCAGTTGGATTCTGTTGTAACCTGAATGAATTTGAAAGCAGATTCTTCCCCAGAGCTTCCTGATAAAAACACAAAGTAAACAATACCTTGATTTTGGTCTAATGATATTATATCCAAAGATCCTCCTCTTGCCCCCCAGGACTGCTGACCACTGTACCTGTGAGATCTTAACTGGGAGGTGTTTCATGAAAGCTACTAAATTGTGTAATGTCTTATGTGGCAATAGCAAAGTGAAAGTGAAGTAAAATTAGAAACTTGATCTGGATTTTAGAAGTTTATTTCTTAATTGGGAAAACAGATTTTGCATTCCTGTATGTTGATACCTTTCTTCCCAAGAAAAAAATACATTTTTATATTTTGAGATCTCAAAATCAACATGGCATTCAAACTATGAACATTTAGTAAGTTATGACTATGTGCCATACATTGTGTCTGGCTATGAGAATAAAAATAAATTCAGTGTCTTCCCTCTATGGGACTCTAGCACGAGAACAAGAAAATTATAGGACATACGCATTCTTCATTCTGGGAGAAAACATGTTGGCCCAGAATATCTAAAGGTTCACTAGGTCAACGTGCCTTACACTATTTTTGGTCAATTTCATCTAATGACTGTACTTAAAATTTTGTATTATTCAAGGACAAAGCGATGAATTTAACTACCTTCTCTGCAATTGTGAGGCCATTTATGCAGAAACATGGAAAAAAAAGAAAAAATATTCATTCCACATCACCTCTATTGTATATTACCATTGTTATCCTTGAAGTCATTTCATTTGATTCCTTAGAAAGCAAAATCTCATCAGTTGAGGAACTTGACAAGTAACTGTTGTTAATAAAAAATTTAAATGCATCTCTTTCCTTCCTCTTAAATACATTTGCACTGGTTTTGAGAAAAATGCTTTGCAAAAAGAGGAAGTAAACATATTTCCAAAAGTGTAATGATACAGAAACGATAATGAGAAGCACAGAAAAACTCAGAATTATGCTCTCTCCTGGAGGACAGAGAAGAGGGAGGGAGAGAGGGAAACCGAGAGGGAGAGAGAGAGGTGTACTTGTGTATGTACAAACAGAGATACGACTCAAATTCTCCTTTGACACTTTATACTTTGGAAGACAGTGGAGCAATTACATTTGTTGACTGATTTTCTCTACTTTAAATGCAATTCCACATTTGTTTTTCTTGTGAATTCTAAATTTCCCTTCAGTTTTATGAGACTTTCAGAATCATAGTACAAGGTCATCACATCAAAAGAAATTAATATACAAAGATCATCTGTGTGCAAAATACAAGTATACACACATATACATCTCCCTATAAATCTCTTTGTTTATACTGATTAGGACCAACGCCACTTTTGAATTTAAAAACTGGAATTTTGACAGTTGATATCCTTCCAGGCTTTTTATAGCTAAGATCCTAAAAAAATGAACTATCAGTCTTCATTCTACATCATTTAAAAATGTGCTCTGTCCATTGGTTCATGATTAATAGCTCTCATAATAAAAAGCAGTGCAATTCAATGTGAAAATTGATATTAAAAGAGGAGTAAAAAAACAAAATATAATTATAACAACAGAAATGAATGAAAGCACAACTACTGAGATGCAAAGAACAAGGAAGTGCTTATTATGTGCAAGGTTTTATGAGAAATGCAACAAGGAAAACTATGGAAACTCTCGGAAAACTAGTAGAGTTCCAAAGGAAGGGGGAAAATTCAAGGATCATGCTACTTGTAGCTACTCTTCATGCATCAGGTGAACCAGGTGGGATGACAGAGTGAAAAAAAGATCAATAACTTACCTAACACACAAAAACCAAAGTAGCTACCTCAGTATATCCCCATTTGAAATTCCCACTATGAACATTTCTCTCCACATGGACTTCTTGATGCCATTTACTATTTATCCTGGTTAATAGTTAACATGTTAGGTTTCTTTAAAAAATACCCAATTAAACTACATAGTATATTAACAAAGGCAAGCTTATTTAAGGGCCTTAGTATTAGTAGGCATCTGGCAGACAACAGCAATCCAAAGAAATGAGACAAGAGATAGTCTAGCTTGGGAAGGAGTTAAAAGATCATACTGGATTATATTAACTGTATGAAACTCTTCAGTGGTATAAATGGTACACAACGGAGGAACTTGAAGGTCAAAGGATGCTGAACATTAGCCAAAGAGGGGATCAGAGAAGTGGAAAAGCAGTAGCAGCTCTATTTGCTAGGCATTCTTTTAAGCACATTGGAAAAAAAATCAGCACTCTAGCTCCCAAACAAACCTATGATGCAGAAACAGTTATGATACTTCTTCTCATTGAACTGACAGAGTTTGAGTTGTCCAAAGTCATCTGCAAGAACTGGTGCCACTGGATTGGGCCCCGAGTCAGGGTCCTTAGTTCATGCTTTTGAAGTGCATTCTACAAGTCCACTGCCTCTCTAGAAATGATGCTCAAGCATCATGGGCTCAAATTCCAGATTTGCTACTCAGGACCCAGCTTTCCTCATGAAATACCTGACACAGATTTCTTATGAAGAAAAAAACTTACTTAACTTACCATTCTGAGGGTTCAAGGCCCAAAGGCAAAGGTCAAAAGGCACACACTCTTTGGTGAGGGTCATTCCTTGACCAGGTTGCCTCCAGTAGAACAGCTGTGGCAGGAGGAGCACACAGTTAAGATTACAAGGGAGCCAAGAAGCAGCCAAGAAGCAGAAACACCTGGGTGAGATCAGGCCACCTTTTTATTTATTTATTTTTTTTGACCGGGCTTGCCTTTTGGTTCAGGCAGGCCCTGAGCTCACTATGTAGCCCAGGCAAGCCTCGAACTCAGCAATCCTCCTGTCACTGCTTCCCGAGTGCTGGGATTACAGGTGTGAACCACAACGCCGGTACTGTTGTATGTGGTGACTGGGGATCCTGTGCTCGCTAGGCAGGTGCTGGATCCACTGAGCTAAATCTCCAGCTCCTTTTATAATAATCCAGCCCCCAGCTCCTTTTATAATAATCCTCCTGCAAGAAGTCAAGAGGTTTCAAGAAAGCTACTTTCCAAAAGCACAAACCTAGTCATTTACGAACCTTCCAGGAGCCCCAATGTTTCAAAAGTTTCACAGCTTCCACTCATAGCAGACTCTTAGAGGACAGTAAAGCCACATCTAAAACCACGGCGGGTTCTAATTAGTTACACAACTGTGGTGATGTGCCGACCTTGCGATATCTCAATTTTCCTCTGCACTTCGCAGTAGTACCAATCCCTAACCTCAGGTGATCCTTATAAAGACTGAGCTCTTGTATGTCATTTGCTATCTGGTGTAAAGATTCCTCCTAGGATATACTCAGTACACCTGTGGAGATTTAAACACTGGAGAGCAAGGAGATCGTGGACCAGCAATTATTTGGTCAGGGAAGTACGGCTGTGGACTAGGGATCTATTAGTCAGCCCTTGTGCAGCGTGGAAGGGAAAAGGAATCTTCAGGCATGCAGATTTTTAAACAAAAAATGACTGAATCGGACAACTGTGAGTTAACCGCGGTATAGGAAACCAAGGGTTAACTAGGTAACTATGCTCTTTGTAGTATGTACCGAGTAGCCTTAACAGCTTCTATAATCTGTTACAAAAGAAGCAAAACAGACTCAGAAAGTCCTCCAGAACTCTTCTTTCTCCCCCTCCAAAGCTGCGCTTTGCGCACACTCTGCTTGCTGTATTCCCAGGGGAACGCCAATTGGAAGTAAGCCTCATAGATGGAAAAGTTGTCAGATAACTAACCAATTAAATACTCTGCTTCTGGTTCGGCACCCCCTGCTCGTAACCCTATACAGTTGCTGCCCCATCCCCCAATATTCTGAGCTTGATTTCTCTGGGGAAAGATCCCGGTCAGGTCCACCCGTGTAAAATTAAACCTCCAAACCTGTGGGTGCCGTCTGCTTCCTGGTTCAGATACTGTGTAACAGGAGCCGGGAAATCCATGGCTGTGTGTGTGTGTGTGTGTGTGTGTGTGTGTGTGTGTTGCCGGATATGACATCACGGCAGGCCAGGTGGACTGGTCATTCAGGTGGAGAAGCCAACTCCCTCCAGACCTGGCCAGTCCGCGCCTGGCATTGAGAGAAGCAGAGGCAGAAGAGCAGTGATGTCAGCACTGCCCCATGGTGACTGCATGCGGTCTGATGTGTGCCAGCTTTGTGGGTCTGGTATTTGGCCCTGGCATACGTGGTGTGATCAAAATATACAGAGGATTTTACCTTTTTGAAAAAAACTTACTGAAGTAAAAGACACGTTGTTGCCATTAATTTCCCATTAATCCCTCACTTCCTTTAAATACACTTATCCCACCATCCCTGCTACTTTCTGAAGTAGTTTTTGAAGCCCTCTTTTCTGTCTTTATCAGGTGTGCTAAAAAATACGTGAATGTGATTATGAGCTGTATATAAAATGTACCAATAAAGAATTTAATTTGTTTAAAAAGTATTGTTACAGAAAAAAATACATCGAATGTCAATGCCAAGTGCCATCCAGCAGAAAAGCAACCTCATAAAACACGACAGTGTGTCCTCATCCACCTTATCCACAGGGCCTGGCACTATGTGACTTCTGGCTGTTGTCCCAAGTTAAAATGATTGTCACAGTTAAACAATTTTAATTGATTCAGGACACTGAGACAGTGCAACTAAGGCCTATATCTCTTTTTGCTGTTCTTTTATGAAGGTAGCTGCTGCATTGCTTTTTACATTCAAATGCTGGGCAAAATTTTTTCTTTGGCTAGTACTGAGGATCACAATGTGGGAAAGTGCATTCTGGAAAAATTTATTCCAAATCAACTAAATTTTCACAGTACAAAAGCAATACAATCAGAGATACACGCTTTACATTTGCCTTACATAAAGGTTAGTTCCTTTATATTTAAGAATACTGGTAACTAACTAAGCAACACCTTCACTCTTATTTGGAGCCATTTCTTTCACAGAAAACAATAAATTTGTGACACCATGAGCACAAAGTTCCAAATAATGGAAGAAACTGATTAATTCACCATTTATTATTTGCAATGCATTCTCTTAGGCAGTGAGTGAGTGGGCCCTTCCAGAATTGCCAGTTAACTTGGAGAAAATACAAGCACCGGCTCTGAAAATGGCTGTGTCTTCTGGCTGGGTTCCCTACCCTGACATAGTATTAATCCATGGTGAGAAAAGTCAGCTCCTGGAGATCAGGGCAGCTTGTTAGATATTAGGAGAGTTCGTATGAGAATAAAGACTCTCTGTAAGTATTTAAGAAATCAGTGTGCTTAGATAATGATTTGGTAAAACAATAAGTGAGTTTAGGACATTGGATTTTAATAGTGAGATGTTAATCATTCATTTTTTATACAGCATATACAAATCCCAGATGCCATTCCAGTGCCAAAAATGGACATGTGGAATACAGCAGGTATGAAGCAATGAATCTTGTGATTTATATGCCATGCTTATACAAGTCTCTAATGATTCATTTCATCACCATAGAACAATTTTTCCAACATGTAGCTTTCTCATCCCTTAATCCAAGCAACTCATTTACTATTCCCTTTGTTTGTCTTTTGATATAGTCTTTGTCAAAACACTTGCCTCTTCTGAGTTCCCTCTTTCTAAACACTGCACCTTTGATCACCTGCAAAACATCTGAATAACTTCAAGAGGCAAGAACAAAGGAGCTATTTAAAACCTTCCTATTATTTGATCTCCTTGTTGATTACAACTGTTCTGATTTTTTCATTTCATATCTTTATTTCAGAGTTCTACAGGGTAGGCAAGATATAAAATGACAGGAACATCCACTAAAGTGAAGTTTTTATATACTAGATGCACTATTTAGTAGAGTAAATGGCTTTCAATTAATTTCACAGAAAATACAGACCTCAAATGAATGTTTTATTTTTTTGGTTATTCCCTCTTTCACTCAGACATTTACTCTAAAAATATATATTCAGTACATTTAGGCATGAGATAATAATTATAGTGTGGTGAGAAATTAGGTATGGTACCTGCTACTAGAATGAGGAAGTTATAAAGAGCTTATTCACATAGGCTAATACAACAGACCATGTGCCTCCATTTGGGTCTGTACACATATGTTTGTGTATGTATGTGCACATTTCTAAGTATGATCTGGGGTCACAATAAAGACCATCATCCTTCTAGAGTTTTGCCACTGAGAACTTGGCATTAGAATTAGAACTCTTTGTATAGATGACATGACTAATCAGAAGTGAGACACACAAAGATCTCAGAAAAAAATATTTTACTTTGGAGAAGAACAAGTAAAAAGCCCTGGTACAAAATATAAGTTTAGGGCTGGGGATTTAGCTTAAGTGGTACCGTGCCTACCTTGAAAGCACAAGGGCCTGAGTTCGATCCCCAGTACCACACACACACAAAAAAAAGTTTGATATGTTTGGGGAGCCAGAAGAAATCCAAGATAGATGAAACAGAAAGGCAGTTATACAGTTTGACACAAAACAAAGGTAGAAACAGGTACTAAACTAGGACATTTAGACTGAGCAGGTACTAAACTAGGACATTTAGACCTAAATGTCCTTATACGGCCTGGCTGGAAGACATGTCCTCTCTTTGGCATGACTTTGGAGGGTGTATTTTCCTCTCTGGTTGCTTGCTTACCTCTACTTTCTGGCTGCCATGAGATGAGCAGTTTTCTTCTGCCATGCTCTTCTACTATGCCATTTCTGCCTGGAATCTAGCCAGCCATGGACTGAATGCCACAAATCATTAGCCAAACTAAAGCTCTCATCCCTTCAGTTATAAGAGTTGGGTATTGTGTCCCAGTGATGGGAAAGATGAGTAATATGGGTACTAAAGGCCAAACAACCAAGAGCTATACAACCCTTCATATTTAGAGCAGTATCTTGTTTATGTATTTGTCCTTTTTTTTTTTTTTTTGAGACAGGGTGTCACTTAGTAGTTCAGGCTGGCCCTGAGCTCACTATGTAGGGACCTTGTGCTTGCTAGGCAAGTGCTGGAACCACTGAGCTAAATCTCTGGCCCTGTGCATCATTTAAAGTAGTCTGTGACCCAAGAATGTCTAAGAAATACAGTCTGATAAATTAGGATTTTAATCTAATCTAATGCAGTTTTAATAAAAAAACGTCATGTGGACCCAAAGACTCATTAGCTATTTCAAAATTTTATGACATGTTGCATCAGTGTTTCTAAAATCTCAGTACCTCTGAATTCCAACCCTAAGTATTTCATGTAGTGAAAACTTCTTACTGATTAAGGTGTTGTCCTTTTTGGGGTAAAAAAAAATTGGGAGCATGTCATTAAATCACGGCAAAGTTCATAGAGTTCAATTTTTTTGAGAATAAATTTGGATTGAGTTGTTTTCTTCTTGAACTCCATATTAAGGGAACACTGCCTGAGACAGGTAAGCTAGGCAATTTTCATTCCTTGATAATAATGAAAAGTTGTAAAACTCTTTCTTCATCCTTTGTCACCAGTGTTTGATAACTCTTGTGTGACAACAATGGAAGCAGATATATGATACTTTATTCAATATCACCAACAGATGATGAATAATAACACAGTTTACAAGAAAAATGGCCCAATTTCAAGTGTCCCCTCTGGAAGTTCTAAGACTATTGTGGGAAAACCCACTAAAAACACTAAGGCAGTAGGGACAAGAATAAAATAATGAAATATTGTGGTCTCCATTTCTTTTTTTTTATGTTCTTAAGGATACTGTTTAACATTCATCATTTTGACAAATCTGCCTTATTTATTAAATAAAACTTATGATCATTAAGTAGCTTTCCTAGTACTGTGTCTATGAATAGTGAATTTTGAGGGAGTTCATTATTTAAATCAAAATGTTGAAAAACACCATTTAAATGTGATAAATCCATTTGTCTGCTTCATTTCATAACTTTGGTGAAATGACCTGACACATGAATAAATATTCATATCAACTTTTATACTAAAGAAAAGATCTGCTTTAAAATATTATGCTGCAGCTACTCATGGGTATTAGCCTGCCGATTGTCTGTCTGTCTTTCGTACAAAGCACGTTTGAAATAAGCTAACTCTGGTACAGAATGATTACATAATATATTGATATATTCAGTCAACTTACACCTGATGGAAAAGCTCAAACAAACCTCAGTTCATCTAAATATTCTTTTTTTTTTTTTGCTTTTTGAGACAGGGTCTCGCTTTATAGTTCAGGCTGGCCCTGAGCTCACTATGGTGCCCAGGCAAGCCGCCGCGAACTCAGCAATCCTCCTTGTCCCTGCCTCCCGAGTGCTGGGATTACAGGCGTGAGCCACCACGTCAAGCACTGTGGTATGCGGTGTTGATTGTTGGTGGGCGTGTCTCCACGCCCAGCATTATACGTGGTTATCGGGGATCGAACTCAGTCCTTGTGCTTGCGAGGCAGGCGCCGGAACCACTGAGCCAACCCTCTGGCCCTCGTCTAAATATTCTTAGAAGAATTGGTTGCAGTGCCCCACTAGAGTAGTTTGGTTTTGTATCATTCCAAACATTGTGGTTATGGGGTGGCTGTGAATGTTGCCTTCCTCTGTGTTGAAATTTGGACAGCAAACCTAAATATTTTCTTTAGTTTATATAATAAGAAGCAGATCTGGGGGAGGTGTTGAGGGAAATGGAAAAGTAGAATTAAGCAGAAGGCAAGGGGTGGGTAGGGACAAGGCAAAGCCCTATCACAAAAGACAAATATCAGAGGATACATTTAGAACTTTATCTGTGTGTGTGATGAGGAGCCATTGAGAATTTTAATCACAGGAATAACTGAAATGGACTTTTCAGAGTGATGTGTCCAGCCAGGATCAACAAAGCAGGCTTATAAATGCATGTGCTCTCCTTTTGCAGTGTCATTAGACCTCCAGAAATTCTTTCCAGCAAGAGCAGGAGTGTATTTTCTCTCTCCTTAACTCTGTGTCAGATGTGTGACTTCCTTTGATGACTCTGCAGAAATGAGGTGCTTGAGAGGCCTGGAAGTTTCCTTGGAAGCAAGCTGCTGTGCTGTAAGGAGGTAGGTGCGGTCCTTACACACAGCAAAGCTCTGCAGAATGGGGCACTAGCAGACAGAGCTTAGGTGGCTTAAGTCTAGATGTCCCCAGGAGCCTCATGCAGCCATAGCCAGGGCTTCAGGGAGGTGATTGGATCGTGAGGGCATCATAGGTAACTGCTAATGAAAAAGAGATTTAAAAATAGAAATACTGTTTAAATATGAAGGTAAAACTGTATGAGTTTGATAGTAATAACAAGAAGACGTTTACCCTCAAGTACTCAGGAATGCTAGGGAAGAAGTGTACTGTACATGTGGTAGAAAAGGGTTCCATATTCTTTAGTTCTGGTGTGAACCCCATTAGAATATTTTAGGGTACCTCTATAGGCCTGTTGGAAAGTTGGGGCCATTATAGGTAACTGGTATGAAGAGATGGACCAGTGGGGCATGATAGAGGCCATGGCCCCATTCCCAGTTTCTGTCCTTACTGTCTGCTTTCAGGCTGCCTCCTCGAGGTGACAAGCAGTTGCTGGGCCCTTCTGTCCTATGGTCCTGCCTGGGAGTCAGCTGACCATTGACTGGTACGTGAGCCAAAAGAACTTGCTCCTCTTATAAGTTACAGGTGTTGAGTACTGTGTCTCAGAAAGAGCAAACTAAGACAGAGAGTCTGAGGAGCAAAGTGGAATTCAAGTGTCATATTCCACAAGCAAGTCTAAGGCCCAAGATGTGAGAGGGGCTCTCCTGGGCCCCCTTCCCAGCCTGCATGCCAGCTGAATAAAGCCACACAAGACACCCCAGAAGACAGCAGAGAAATCGATCAGCACACAAAATTCACCTTGAGAAATGATGAATCATTGCTTCTGAGACACGAGATGAATCATTGCTCCTGAGATGAAAGAGGGTTTATTGCGCAGGAATAGGAAAGCAAAATAGCCTCTCATGAAGTATTTCTATAATTGAACACAAGAACGACTGAACTAGAGCTATGGGAGCCAGTTAAAATTATATCTCATGAAGTTTCCCCTGAGATAATGAGAATATAGTTTGGAAAAAAAGATGGGGGCTTTATGTATGTTCAGCTTTCCTCCTCTCACTAGCAAGAGTGAGTGCAGCTGGGTGACAGTGTTGAGTTTGGAAGTCACACTGACCTGGGCTACTTCCCTGAATCTGTCACTTAAATATTTCCTTCCCCAAGACAAGGTCTTCTTCTGACAATGGAGAGCGAATAAGAGTTTCTAGATAAGAGATATATTACGAAGATTAAACAAGGGAGCATGAAAAATCACTGAGCACAGAAATAAGCATACGCTACCCTTGCAGTACGGAGTACATGGGGACACCACCACTATCTCTACTATCTCCTGCTATATTTTACCTTCAGTGCCTTCAAGAAGGATGACACAGATTGAGGCCAGAACCATTGAGCTAAATGCCTGGCCCTAAAAGTGTAGAGAAAATAGAAAAACAATTCTTGACTTTTGAGTTTCCAAAAGACTGGGAATTTGTATTTCAAGACACCAGGAGAGGAGCCTCAGGGCTGGTGCCAACAGCACATGGCAGAAGTAGTTGCTTCGCTTCCTCCCACCCAGAGGCCCAGTCTGGGAAGCAGCAGGAGGGCTTGGATGAGACTGTGATCCACAGCCTTCTCCTCCGTCCTCAGCACCTCCCCACTCCGGGGAAGCTAGACCCTTACACTGGAATAACCCTGGGAATTTGAAGCATGTGGGGAAGCACAAAGCCCAGGAGTCTTATGTCTCCTTCACCATTTTCAGAGAGAAGCAGTAAGTGATAGCTCAGAGTTTCTTGATATCCCCAGCTTTGCTACTATCACTAAAACTGAGAAAGGTTTGCACGGGCAATAAAAGATTGTCAGGCATCCTGACTAGCAAATCCTTTTGGGTTATCTTTGCCTTTCATTGTCTTTCAGCTATTTTATAGCTCTATAAATTGCAGCATCCTGGTAGTAAGGCAAATAATTCTTATCCATAGAAATGCAAATTGTACCGTCATATGAGCTATGGATATTGCCAACTTGATATATACTGGCAAACTCCCTTTAGCTTTCCTGATGGCCTCTAAGTATTCCTTGCCTTTTGAATTTTCTGTAGTCCTAGCTGCAACATGCTCATTTTAAATTTCAGTATAAATTTAAAATGAAATTTAAATTTCATTATACCTCTCTTAGTTCGCTAGTACTATCACAAGGAAGTGCCACAAAGCAGGTGACTAGCGAGACAAACTTCTTTTCTTGATTGTGGAAACTGGAAGTCTGAGAACAAGGCGTTGGCTGGGCTGATTTCTTCCAAGGCCCCTCTCTGGCGATAGATGGCTCTCTTCCGCTTGCCTTCCCAAGTCTTCCCTTGTGCATTATCTTTGTCTTAATCTCCCTTTCTTATGAGGACCCCAATCTGATTTAACTAAGAGCCATAATCTGAGCTCATTTTCCTTTAACTACTGCCTTAAAAGCTCGATCTCTAAACATTGTAGTCACAGTCTTAAATATTGTAGGTTAGGAATTTGGGGGGGGTTGGGGTTGAGGTGAACATGGTTTATCCCATAATATGCTTTTTAAAGTTATTCTTTCACTTTTGCATTCATGACTTTCCCAGCAGGCCTATAGAGGTACCCTAAAACATGCTAATGGGGCTGACACCAGAACCAAAGAATATGGAACCCCTCTCTGCCACATGCATAGTACACTTCTCTCATTCCTGAGTAGTTGAGGGAAAATCTCTTATTATTACTATCATACTCATACAGTTTTACTTTCATATTTAAACAGTTACCAGGGAAGGAATATAAAACCTTCTTCATAGAGCCCCATCCCTACACTATGATATACATATCTATTTTCAAAACACTATAGGATTAAGAAAATTGTGCTGCACAAGTTAAAGGTAAATTGATACTTCAAAGAGTGCTCTGAAATTTATAAAATGTAAGGATTCTAGAAATCTAGTATTTAGCTTTATGTTAGGCAAGTCACACAGGAATTCCCCTGTCTAGATTCCCTAGCAAAATTTAGTTGAAAGAAACAGCAAGGCCAGGTTAAAAGGATAACACAAGTGAAAATCAAAGGTACTAATAAATTCTCCTAAATTCCCCTGGCAAACTCTCTGGCACACAAGAAGGAGCCTGCTTTGAGATATAGGGAATTTCTGGCATGCAATAAACATATATAGGAATCTGCGATACAATTGCTGTCTTTAGTTCATATGACTGAGAGAGCTCTTCCTTCTGGGATTATCTACATGTTTTCAGCCTTCCTCTCCACCCACTCGTAGAATGAGAGCCCTCAGAGACAGAGATCTGGCGTCCGTTGCTCAGGCCACATCTCCAAAACAAACAAATTTTGGAACATGCTGCGTGTTTGTTGTGTATTATTTGAATAGAGTAAAGGAAACTCATCAAACTTCTTTGCATTTTACTTTCCTGATAATTCAAACAACAATGGGAACAATAAAATTAATTGCCTAGTGTCCGTATAAGACATAAACGTAAGAGGGTAAGAAGCTCCTAGTCACACGAAGGCAGCAGGACTTTTCTTCCAGACTGCTCCCCAGTCTCTCTGCAAACTGGTCCACCAAACAGTGCCATGGGTTTTGCTCCCAGTTTAGGTTCTAGCTCTGGCCCCATTATAGTTACATATCTGTGTAATTAACCTATTCCCTCTTCCTGATGTAGATCCAGGCGAAATATCTAAAATTATTCTTCACTCAGGCACTCCTTCTAGAGCCTCTAAGGACATGCATCCTTAATACCTCCTCACACATGTTTACTGGATAAAGAAATGAACCAGTGATGATTTTCTTGCATAAAGTCTGTATGCCCCCTCTGTCTGTTGACATTTTTGAAACTTTCTTTTAAAAACAACAATGACAACATGGATTTCTGCCATAATCACAGACACTAATTTCATTTTAACTGTAGCTGAGTGGTGCTTCTAGGTTTTTTAAAAGACTTACTGGCCAAATGAGACTTTCAGATGTGTGGTAATTCGCCAAAAGCCTCACAGCTCCAAGAAAGTTCTCCTAAGCCTGCCCTCGGGGCGACCTCTGCGAAACACCAGTGTATGCTCTGATGGCTCCTGGCTGGTTCGCGTCAGTGTCAGCTTCGGCAGCGAGAGCTGAGGACTTTCCTCTCTGTCACCTAACATGTTCCGAAGGGTCCTGCCTGACAGTTCAGCTGCTGCAGAAGGACACAACAATGGACACAAAATGGAAAAATGCCCAAAGCAATGAATAACCCTTTAAGCGAGGGCGCAGAGCTCTTTCTCCTTCTTTTAAGCGTCCTGTGATAGAAAGACCCGGAGAACCAGCAAAGTTGTTAATCAGCGAACATAGGGTTGTGTACAGAGATGAATCTGGACTAGGATCATTTTTATGATCTCTATTGCTATTTCTCTGTCTCCTTTTACCAAATACACACAACATGGGAAGTCAGAGTATATGAAATATAACATTGATGGACGGAGGGAAGAAGAGAGAGAGAGAGAGAATAAGAATCTCTACTTCCCAACATGAAGCACCTTCACAAAATTCAAGGTCCTTTTTGTTTTAATTAACTATTCCCTTTGCTTTAGAATCACCCTCAGGAGGAACTTAAAAACTTCAGGCTTCAGCATGTGCAGATTCCCCTGAAGGCTCTTATGCCATTTTTCATTTGGCACCATCCACAATCAGACCCCCTAACATGTTCAGCAGGGATTTTTTTAAAGTAAAAGCATCCCCAAAAGGCAGCCCCTCCACCCACACACATTTCACATTTTTGTCTTTAAAAGCATGAGGGCTGGAGAGGATTGCCAGAAGAAACCGGTGTTGACTGAACTGTGCCCTAAGAACAAGCAGAGGATCTTTGGAAATTGTGTTAACTCTTTCCAGCAACACGTCAACACTGACCTTCATGCCACTGTGCGAGCTTAATCAGATGGTGGTGTTCGTAGGTAGCACGAAGATTTGAAAAGGTCACGGGATATTTAAGGTTTCTGATTGCGTTATTCTCAGTGACATTTGAGATGCAGCTCATTATTTTTCTTCTAAAATTATTTCTGTGCTTCAGGAGAAAGATTCTTCCTCAAGGAGCCAGGGAGCGCTTCTGCTTTGGGACTGGATGTTGGTGGCAGATAATGAAGCGCGAAAGTGGGGAGAAGATTTGGAAAAACTCGGAGGTGTTGGCAGAACTCTGCATCCCGCATCCGTAGGTTCAGTTGCTGGAGATGGAAGATGTTTCTAAACACTTCCCTTTGTCATTATTCCCTGTGCTACAGAGTGTCACAGTGAGTCATAAAACATTTCCTTCGTATTAGGCATGATAAGTAATCTAAAAATGACTTGAACACATGAGATGACCTGGGTAGCTTCTATGCAGATATTAGATGTTTAAAATTAGATAATTGAGCATACATATATTTGGGTTCTTCGGGGGGGCCCTCAAGTCACCAAAGGACAATGTACATATCAGGATCCTATCTTACGACAGGGTCAAATTTAAGTCTTGACAGTGACCTGTCAAACTTATTCTTCAAGAATTCATAGGAAGAGGCCACCCTGAGTGTCCATCCCTCTCTGAAAAACTTTAAGTCAGCTATGGAACAAATAACTAACTCAGCTGAGCAGTAGAAACAAGCAGAATTATATTGTATTTA
>PVIC010012790.1:11471-39328 GCA_004025085.1 Thryonomys swinderianus | reverse complement strand
GCATTAGGGAGCAGGGATTTTGCTCAGTGGTGCCGCTCCTGCCTCATGTACTCAAGAGCCTGAGTCTGATCCCGGGTACGGGGGTTGGGGTGTGTGTGGGGGATTCAGTAGGTTTGGAGCCCGAGATTCTGCCTTCCTGACTGGCTCTGAGAAGAAGCAAATCCCGATCTGGGCACCACCCACAGGGCAGCCCTGAACTGCCAGGCTTGGGCCCAGCCTGCCGCGAGAGAGGAAGCCTCTGCGAGGGCAGTTGGTACGAGTACCCTCGGCCCGTGCCCTCCCCTGGCTCTCCCAGAAGCCCTCTGTGGAGAGGTGACTGTGAGAGCAGGTACAATATTCTGTTGCTCCGGTTTAGACAGAGAATCTCCCCTCAAAGTACACGAGCTGAGAGGCGAGTCCTTTGGAAGACGAGGGATCTCAGGGCGGGGGCCCCAGCTAAAGGCGCGAGGGGAGAAGGCGCGGTGGGAATGGTGGGGGGGTTGCTTTAGGGCTCCTCTTTCTCCTCCCTGATTCCCGGCTGCTGGAGGAGAAAAGGTCTCCGTGCTGCGTCCCCATCACGCCAGCCCCGCCTTGGAGCCAGAACCATGGGCTGGTCTCCCAAAGCGTGAGTCGGATCAAACTCCTCGTCCTGTACATTGTGGAGCCAGACAGTTTGCCCCAGCAACGGGCGGGCTGAGAAACACATTCGGCACAAGTCATACGCTGATTTCTTCAACGTATTACCGGTGTTTTTAAACCGGAAGTCCTGTTTAATTTCCTATACTGAAAAGTACAGTAGAGACATAGTCCCTCTGCAGAAGATGGGTGGCTGGTGGCCAGAAAGGTGCTACTATCACCTTTACTTCTGTCCCCTCAATTTGTGTTTCGGTATCGTATGACATCTAGTCTCTACGATGGAAGCCATCGTCAGTCTAATGATGATTTTGGAGACTCCTTTGCAATGGAAAGAGCCTTTCCAAATTAATGGCACCTGAATTAAAATAATAAATGGAAACTAAACAAAGCAGAGAGGTGCATTAGCCTGTGCAGCATGGCAGGCAGGCAGGGAGATGGAGAATTATTTGCGTTGAGTCAAGGAACGAAGCAGGCTTTGTTAAATGTCTGTTCCTCGGTATTAGTGATAATTCTGAGTTGTATTCCTTCTCTAGATGGTTCTCCCATAAACACCATAGAGTATGTCCCATGTGGTCGGGATCACATGATGTACTGCGGGGATAACAAGGTAAACGAGACGAATGGTTGCTTTCCAGAGATCTAACTGCAGGTCAGAGCTAACGTATTAGGGACTTGATTTGAAAAGATTCACCAGAGGCCAATTATGTGTGTGTCCAACAAATATTCATTAAGCCATTACCATGGGACAGGCGAAGTAGTGAAACTCTAGATGGAATCTTTCCTTTGACAGAGCAACATTAAACAGTTAGTTACACCAATAACCAATGCAGTGACAAATCAATATAAGTGCCATGAGAGGCAGATGGGCTAGAAGAAAGCAGAGAGACCTAATTGAGAACGCGTTCGGAGAGAATTTCTCTGAGGAAGGCACATTTCTTCTGAGATTGTGAAGGATGAGGAGAAGCGTTCTAAGTAAGAGAGGATGAGCAATCTAGGAAGCAACAGCAGTCTGCGCTAAGGCCTGGAAGCAGGAGTGATACTTTCAGACGCTCTAAGCAAGTGAGGAAGGCCAGGTGATCTCAGGGGACAGAGAGGAGGACTATGAGGTGGACAAGAAGGCCAGGAAAGCGCACCTTAAAACTACTGTGGGACCTTTTACAGAGTTGGTAATTTCTTCTAAATCCAGTGAGAAAGCCCTAATCCAATTTGCATTTTGAGGAGTTGGCTATGGCTTAGTGGTAGGGCCCTTGCCTAGCATGTACTAGGCCTTTCGTTTTACCTGAGCAACACACACACACACACACACACACACACACACACACACAGTCAGAATATTTCATTCATTTTTTTGATAATTATTTAGTAATTGCCTCTAACAGGCTGGACTCTAGAGATACAGAAATTCCCTCACTTCCTCCTTTCTTTTCTTTTCCCTGCTTTTAAGTTGCTTCTGTGTTTTAGGGACCCTGTCCAAGACCTCGACATTTCTTTTTCATGGAGGTCCTTCAAATACATAAACCCCCGGTTGGAGTCTGCCCACTTCTCATTAACATCTTTACTGGGATATCATGGGATGGTACCTCCTGTAATGCTTATCTCTATTAATATCCAACATTTCTTTTGTTTTTCTTTATATTCTAAAGTGTCCTGAGAGTATTTGGCTTAAGGTGCAATTTTACAGTATGTATTTTGGTGAAAAAAGTAGGTTTTAGAGCTGCCTTAAAATTATGGAATAAATCTAATGCTGATCTTTTGGGTAAGAGCAATAAATGGTATTGGAGGATTTGAGTTTAAACCCTTATTTCACTATTTATAAATTGTTGCCTTGGGGAGAATGTTTATTTTTATATAAGTGAAAGCATGGAATTAGGGGATTTCTAAAGCTGTACTTGGCTACAAGTTTATTTTGGGAAAGTGAACTGGAGATTTGAAATTGGAGGAATGATCAGGTGCCCAGTTGCTCGATACTTCTGAAACAGATTCCTGATTTGAAATTGAAGACATAACTGCCACCGTCTAGAATTACAAACCCAATACTAGAAACAATACCTGGCAAAAAAAAAACCCTATCTTGTAATGAACACATATGTTTTTCCTTTGTGAAGACTAAAAGACATCAGGCATGTCAAAGAAAATTGAAAACTATATAACTCGGTCCAATACTAGATTATATACTCATTATGAACTCCATTTACATTCTGAAAAATAGTGACTTTGCTTGTGTTCTGGGCTGACTGTGGCTTTTTAGCCAGCATTATTTGTTAAAATGAAGGTACATCTTTAAATTCTTCAGCATACTGTAAAACAGTAGAAAGTGATGCTGGAGAAAAATGAGTGTGTATGCCATTTAATGAGCTATTAAACTTCCCATCAGAAAGCCAGAAACTCAGATGGAGTCCAAAATAGCAACTTCTGCATAACCAGCCAAATAACGAGCTGCGTTTAAGAGCTGGCAATCCATTCTTAACACGCCTACAAAATAAACTAAACAGGGAAAGAAAAGCCAGCCTTGGCTGACACTTCCCCGTAAGATAGCTTTATGCATCGTCTTCAACACTTCTAATTTCCAGGCAACAGTCTCTTAATATGGGCTTGCAGGATCCATACGAAAACGACAAGTAACTTAAAGCATGAAATGTTGCCTTGGCCGTAGAGTTTTCATCTCAGGTTGAGATTTCCTCGAAAGGATGATTTAATTTCAGCCAGTTAGTGTTATTTAAATGGTACGATGGCTGTTCGCTCTCTCCCCATCCCCCTCCCACCATTCTGATTTTCCCACCCCCATTTCCTATTCTTGCAAAAGTTGCAGGAGGAACCGGCTGTGGTTCAGCCTGGCTTTGAAGCTCAGTAGACTTCCCGTGTTTCCCATGAGTGATTTTTCTCATTGAGAGTTTCTTTGAGCTTGAGGTAGGGCTCAATGTTTTCAGAAGACTAAAGAAATTCCCTCAGGAGTGTGATACAAAGCAAGAACATTGCTTTCTTATTTCTGCTCCAGTTCATCCATCTAGAAGGCAGGGCAGTGGGGAGGCTGGAACAAAGGCGAGGCTAAATTAGCACACTGGTTCCAATATCCACTATTTTTATATTGTGCCAGGAATACCGCTGGTGGCCGCATAGAACAGGCTAGAAGGAAGACAAAGATGCTTGTGAGTAAAAGGGCATGACAGGCAAGACAAAGCCTTTTCCTCAGGAGCAGGTATCTTATTAGTAATAATAGCAGCAACAACAAAGCAACTGCTATCTGAGTGCCTACTATGTGATGTTTGATCATATATGTTGCTTCTTTTTTCATTTACAAAACCATGTGATAGTCACAGCTGAAGAAATGGAGATGGAAGTTTAGTTATTTGTCTAAAGTTATTAAATTAAATTGGAACAACAGACCTGGAATTCAAATTTGTGCTTAATATAGTTTATACGCTTTAAATTTTATCATGCAACAGAGTATCAAGAAAGATTAAGAAAATACAAAAATACTAGAAGGAAAACAATAGAAATACATTTTTTGTAAATGAGGGGAAGAAAGGGTTGAAGGAAAGAGAGGGTAATGGGAAAAAAGAATAAAGATATATTATGTACAGGTACAAATTTCCTATGATATGATCATTCTATATATAAAACTGTACTAATAAAGTTAATTTTAAAAAAGAAAAAAGGAAAAAAGATCCTGTGACCAGTAATTATGATAGGTCAACTTCAGTGGATTAAGAAATGCTGAGTGGGTCAATGAAGTCGATGAGAGATGAGAGACTTGGATTTTTTTCTTGTTTAAAGTTGAAAGGCTCCTGTGTGGGCAAAAGAAAGAGAAATGATATATAAGAAGCATCTTGGTGGCAGTTACAGTACAGTAGATCATGTGTGTACACACCCAGAGAAGAAACAAAAGTTCAGTGGCTGTTCCAAGCACAGTGAAATTTTATCTGGCGGATAGACAAGATGGACTCAAAAGACTTCAGTGTGACTTTTGTTCCGTGCTTTGCAGCGTAGAGTTCTGGAAGGAGAGATGATTATATTCCAAGATGTGTAATAGTAGGACTTCGATTGGTTAACATTCTGAGTAAAAAATGATTTTATGGCAAGCAAACATCTTCAAAAATGTTGGGCCTGTCTCTTTGCTCGAGTGAATGCTCAGCAGTATACAGAAAAAACCCTGAACGTGGAGGAGAAGACCTTGTTCCTGTTTCCATTTCTGACACTGAGGTGGGATTTGACCTCGCTGACACCCAATTCCTTCAACCGTAAAACCCTCATAATCTCTTCCCTCCCACGCTCTCCACTTGGGAGAGGTTCGAGTGATATAAAGTAGAAGACATAGCTGCATATGAGAGGAATAATAATTCCCTTTGGAATATTTTCCCCCAGTCCACTTTGGGCATTTCTGGACATTGGGATCATGGCTGGAAAGTTCTGCTGGGTTTCATGAATGAAATGATTTGTCCAAGGCCATTTATCTATATGTCAAATCTTTTTTTTTTTCCTTTTTGAGACAGGGTCTCGCTTTGTAGTTCAGGTTGGCTCTGAGCTCACTGTGTAGCCCAGGCAAGCGTTGAACTCAGCAATCCTCCTGTCTCTGCCTCCTGAGTGCTGGGATGACAGGCGTGAGCCACCACGCCCGGCAATATGTCAAATCTTTCAAACCAGTTCCTCAAAACCATGAAGTGATTAAAATAATCTTGGACATCCAACTATCTGCACACCAATGTATGCTATAAAAAAATTTTGAAAGCTCACATAGATACACATGGACACACACACACACACACACACACACACAATCATCTGCTTTTACCAGTGTCCCATTAAATAAAAAGGTTGTATGCCTTCAAAATAGAAGGGACATAATCTCAGTAAAAAGCAAGTTGTTAAAATAGAGAAACGTGACTTTTTGAAAAAAAAATGTATTGTTTTTCTCCTGCAGAAAGTGATGTCCCTTACACTGATATCACTTCCCACAGGCAGTTAGTTGTACTTATAGGTTAATATACGTTAGTTGACCTTTTATAAACTTGAAGATATAGATAACTAGACACTATTATCCTATAGGTTATGGCATCTTTTAAATACATCTACATCTCTAACTTCTAGCACAGTATCTGAGAGGGAAAAAAAAGCATCAAGGAAAATATTGGGGCAAAGGGAGTTCTGAAAGAGAGTGATTGTTTGAGTTTTTTCTGAGTTTAGCAGAAAAACAAGAATTATGGTATAGGCGGGGTATGCACATATTTAAGTGTAGTCCAACCTAACCTTTCCCAGTCCCACCTCCGTGTCCGGATTTCATTCCATCAACTCCTCAAGCAGGTGGAAGTTAAGGATTGTTAATGGTGAAGTAGCACAGTCCCCGGGAAGCCACTGCCCCATTTCCCATTTGTTTTCCGTTTTCCAACTCAATCTAAGAATCTTAAAGGAAGGAAATATTTCCTCTGAGTTTGGACAGTACGGACTCTTGTGGATGAGAGCTGAAGCATGGCATATGATAAGAGCTGTGACCAGTAAAAAGCTTGGAGATAGAAAATTCTGTGTGGCTTGTGATCTGAATGGAGAGTCAAATAAAACAGAGTTAAAGATACAGCTAGGTAGTAAATTTATCCAGAACATATTTTGAAACCATGATCTTTCCAGTGATGCTGTCTAGGGATTTTCTTGTTATATTAAATGATGAATGGTTTGAATACCCGAGTATCTACATAAAATAGACCCCTTGATCTCTCTTAGAGTTATTCGAACTATGACCAGCATACAATTACAGAACTTTAGACACAAAATCATGCACTTGAAGTTTGGGTATAAGTTGCAAACTTTCCACGCATTTTAAAATCAATTATAATTTTCTGCTATACACCCATGATGACATTAAATGACCTTTCTCCTAATAATGTTTACATTATGAAACACAGGTTAAATAATACTGGACTTGGAACTTTACTCATGAGTAGAGGAGCTACTGATAAATTTATTTAGGTGACTCAGCAAACTCAGGAGAAAATGATGAGATTCAGTCTATGAATATGAAAGAGATGAGAAAAGAACTTTTGATTTGTGTCTGTAGCGGTGTGCTAGTCAGCTCTGGCCACCATAATGCTTCATAATTACTCTCAAATTCAGCGGATTAAATTAGCAACTAGTTATTCTCATACGCTTGGGTCAGTGGCTCAGGCGAGCTAGGCTGGGGCCATCCGGGAAGTCGAGCTGGCTCCAGGATTTGGGTAGGAATCACATTTCTTTGTAGAACAAAAGGAACTATCGGAGTAAGCTCTTGTCTTGCAAGATGGTAAGCCCATCCACAAAAGTACAGTCCTAATTTAGAATTGTATCATACTCACTAATTCCCCATCATCAAAACAGGTCCCTGGGCCAAACACAAAGTCAAGAATTGAGAAATCATTTCAACTGTCACAAAGTCATGGGAAAGGTTGGATATGTAAGTCTACTGCAGAGGGGTAAAGAACTGGGAACCAATCTATCACTGGAAGAAGGATTTTAGAAGTTAAAATGGACAGAACTATGGTTGGTGAGTAAGTTTTCCAGTTTGCTAGATAAACAGCATCCCCCAAGCGAGTGATGTGATTTTCTTCTATTATGTTTTATTTATGTTCCTTGGTCTGGGTTCTGAGAGCCACAGCTCTCTTCACCATGGCTGACACATGACACTCAGGTGAATAAGGGACAGAGATTCACTACCACGCTGTGGGATCCCCAGTCCTTCCTAACTGCTATGCTTTAGCTCCAAATGAGAGCCCTGAGGCCTCAAGATGAGTTTCTTTACATCTCTGGACATCAGTTTCTGTACTGATAAAATGGGCTTATTAATGGTGTGTCTCCCATAGCATCATGGAGAAAGATGACACCGGAGGTAAAGCACTGGCTGTAAGACTCAGTAAATGTATTTCTTCCTAGAAACACTAGAACAACTTTCAGGAAGCCTATTGATTATGTGGAGAAAGGAGAATGACTGAAAATTACACAGCAATGTCAAGATGACTGAAAGAACATCTGATAGTATTTTAAGTGATATTGTCTGAGAACAGAGCTCCAGTGGATGCTAGAATACAGGGTCGCAGGTTAGTGTGTCCGCTAAATATTGGTGCCTTCCATTTCTGCCATCGATAGCTATTTTACTTGTTCGTGTCACAGTAACTTCAGGGAACGTTTTCTGAACATATTGTCAGAGATGTAATGGAAGAAAAATAGCATCTGGAAGCACGGTTCACAGGATCTCCTAACTGCTATGCTTTATTTTGCTACGCTCTGGGCTGCCGTTAGAACTCTGGAGTGTGTTTGTCTGAAGCTAGAAGCATCATTCTGGGAAATCACACACTTCCCTGGACATAGGGACTTTGGACATAGGCACTTTTTAGGAAACATCAGAGCTTTTCTGGACTTTGAAGAGTTTTGAGCAAATGTTAAGTTGGAAACTTTATGAAGCAACAATATCACAATCAATGTGGTAGTACTGCAGGAGCATTTGCTGTCTTCTGAAATACAGAGCAGGAGTACAGGAGGACTCTGTACTTTGTTAAATTTCTAAACAGATGCTATGGATCCTTTGCATGTTTGGCTTCCAGTTCTGATGTGTACAATAAATGTGTATAATTATTTTTACAGCCAGGTGTATACATTACAATGATTTCAGTGCTATAGAAGATTGTGATGACTGAGGTTTTAGAAGCCTCATAGCACAGAGATAACCTGTGATAGGAAAGAGTAATCCTGCATCAAAGTCAGTATCAAGAAAGTCTTGAGCTTCTTGGACTACTCAAGAACTTTGTTTGGTTGGTCCGCTGTAGAGGAAAAGCAAAAAATTAATCAAGAAATTAATTTCTTCTAAAACCTTTGGTTGGAGGACAATCAACAGAGAGGAGAATATTTGATCATTGTAGCAAATGCTAAAAAGAGCCTATTGCAATGCAATTTTATTATAATTATTGGATTTATTGTTGCCTTCAACCTCTTAGTGCTTTAATGTAGGGTCACCATTTCTGGGACTTTAAAGTCTGAGAAGAACTAACGGTACCGTAGTATCTTATTCTTCAGATGCTGTGGGGAGAGAAGGTCAGAGCTTACTGAGTCAGTGGGATTCAAGTATCTACGTGCTCATACTGAGAAGGATGGTTTTGGGGTTCAAAGAAGCACAGAAACATGGGAGGGAAGGCAAGTTTGTAATCGTCTCATATTAAGAAGTTGGGAAGAAGTAATGACAGGAAATCAAATGCTTTAAAAGTCATACAGAATAAGATGCAGGTAACAGCCAGTTTCTATATGCAAGATTGTGAAGGGGTAGAATACCAGTGATTGAGTACATATGTGTTGAACAAATCCATCAGTCAATGAATAGTTTCTCTCTTATACTTCAGTTTTAATATGTCATTTATGCTATTTAAGGAGAAAGACATTATTGTGCCAATGTATATTTTAAAACTAGAAATTAAATAATGTGCTTAACATGAGCTAGTAAATGCTACAGTTGGGATTTCAGATCTATCTAATGACCAAAGCACAATTCTCTCAAGCTATTATGTTTCACGACAAAACACTATATAGCTCTGGTCACTATGGATGAGCCACAGTATATCTTGTAAAAATCAAACAGGGTTATGTGCTCCTCTAACTAAATCTCTGGAATATGCTTCTATTTTTCAGAGAATAAGGCCCAAACTCCTGACCTGGACCAAGACGCTCCATATAATCTTGCCTGTGCCTGACCCTGGTTTCTCATCTATTTGCATTGGACTCTTAGTTTTTCTAACAAAGAAAGCTTGTTCTTGCATGTGTTGGGCTATCTGTACAGAATATTTTTCCTCAAATTATTCCAGATATCTATATGAACAGTACTTTTTAGGATGATATTTAGTGATTAATTTGTTTATTTGCATGGTCTGTTTCCTGACATCATTGTCTTATTTACTCATTGAAATTGGTGTTCCTATATTGTTTATTCTTTCACCTTTAGTATATGTGAATTCCAAAGGTTTTCTCAGTATTATTATCATAGTCCCAGTCCCTAAAGCAATACCTGACCCATAGTAGGTGTTAAAGAAGATGTGGTTTTTCTATAGAATGGAGTATTACTCTGCCTTAAAGAATGATAAGTTCGATCACTTATATTCAAATGGACGTACCTTCAGGACATACTCATAAGTGAAATAAATAGGCCACAGAAGTGCAAATATTGTGTCTGTTCTCTGGTATGAGAAGCCAAAGATATTAATGATTTCTAGAATGTATGATGGATATTGTGAAACAAAATATTCAAAGGGAAATGTCATGGAGGGGGTGAGTAATGAGGACTAAAGAAAAAATGTGATGATAATAAAAAAGGGAAATAAAGCTTATGTATTTAGGGGGTGGCGGGTTGTGGGGTGGGTAGGGGAACAGGAAAAAAATGAGAATTAAATTGTGTCTTATACTGGTACAAATTTCCAGTATTGAGTGTGATCATGATGTATATATACAATGTACCAATAAAGATAAAAATAAACTAAAAAAAGTTATTAAAAGAGTGAACAAACTCTTTTAGGCACAGGCTGAGTGCTGTGTATCGTTATGAAGATGTTTCTTTTGTATGGAAGACTGATGATATCTTGCAGGGTAGGGAGGTGAACAATAATGTCTGAGTGAAATGCTGTCATTTTATAAAAGCAGAAGATCGATCAAGGAACATGAAATCCCCCCGCCTGTAAGAACAGGGCAGCAAAAAGATGAAGTGGAAATGCAGAATTGGAAAGGTTGAAAATGTGTGTTCATATTCTTGCTGATCAGGTTAAACTTCATGACCTCAAAATGGTACAGGTAGCAGTGAATTTTGGCCAAGGTTAGCTGATGACAATTTTGGCCACAGGGTTTCTAGGCAGGGACAATTTAAATGTAAGCAGCCCCCCACAGGGAGGGCAGCATCCTCATTATGAGTGTGATTCCAATGCAACTGTTTAAAGGGCTGCAGCATTTTGGCCAGACAGGGCCATACATGTCTGTAGCTAAGTCGAAAGCACTGTGATATTCAGCTTATGTCACCTGAGCATCAATCTGTGAACTCTCAGCACTACCAAGTTTAAGAAGATGGTAAATCAATTTACCTACCTAGCTGTCCGTCCCAAGGGTAAGGCATCTCTGAGGAACCATCTCCAAGCCTCCGATATAGTTGGGAGCTTAACAGTTATTGTTTTAGGTGAGAAGCAGAATCTAATGAAGTGGGCAAGAGTGTCCTAAAGTGAGCACCTGAACGTTAATCTGCCTGGATAAGGGAGTGGATCTCAGCTGACCTTGTCTACACTGAATTTAACACTCCCAGTGAACGCATGTCAAGCGGTCCACCTTGAATGGATGCGATCCATTTCGATTTTCATTCTTTCTCCTAATCATTTAGTACAGCTGAGTAACTCCAGGGGCCTTGGGACAAATCCCTAGCCCTGCTCCCTGTTGCCAGCTCAAGGCAGAGCACGGCATAGCTAGAAACTGACCTTTGTAGTGCGCGTATCTACTTCCAGGACTGATCCCAGTTCCAGGAGGCAATGGAGACACCCAGCAGTGAATTCTCCCCGGACAGGCGTGGCAGGTGTGAGAAGGGAGGAACTGGCAGCTTTCTTGCATAATTAGAGCCAAACTGCTCTAGGAAGTAATTTAGTGCCGTGGGACAACATCACACACTAGTTTCCGACTTCTATATTTTGCACAGCCTAGTGAGGAAGACATAATTCAAACATGATTATTTTCCTTGAGGAGGTGGTTACTGCCAAAGGGTAAGAAGTGGTATTTCTTTTCTCAAGCTCGAGGTGTGAGTTCTACTTTCAATCTTTTGCAGTTCCCCAACTAAAATGTTCAGATTAGCTATTTTTATACCACACAAAGAAAAGAGTGGATAATTACTTAAGCAACATTTTTACAGAGCAGTTGGGCAGTCCGGGTGTCACAGCTGGGACTATGGCTGGGCCAAGCTTTCCTGCCTGCTGACCAGCCGGGATGCACTGAGCCTTCTCTTCACCTCTGGTAATAATGAAGATCCCAGTGATCCCACACTCTGTGATGCTTGGGGCAGAACTGCAGTAGGATCTTCATCTACATAATTCCTCCAGGACCGTTGGTGGGGTCTGCTCTGCCCTCTGAGTCTTTTGTTACTTTAGATATACATGATAAAAGGTGTGGAAAGCTGAGGTTTTTCATCCTTGCTGCCCAGAGCAGTATGGATCAGGCCTAAACTCAGCTTCTTTTCTAAATCTCATTTCTGTCTATTAATTAATTCACCTCCTGCTGGCAGGCTCACAAAAGACTAAAACTTAACTACAAAGGTTCTGGTAACTTCCCTTTCCCTTGCTCCCTAAATCCAGGTCTCAAAAGAGGAGCTTCTTACATCAGCTCTCTTGAGAAGTTTGTATAATAACATTCCTATACATTGTAGGATACATTCCAGGACTCCTTGTGGATGCCTGAATTCACAGAGAGTAGCAAACCCTGTATATGTTATATTATGTGTTTTTTCTATACATACCTATCTATAGATAAACTTTTACTTTTTCTTTGAGGGGGAACAACTTTATGGTTTCTCTTTGGCATATCCAAAATGCCAGCTTCACTACTCTTGCACTACTTTCCATGGCTAAGTAACACAGGGTTATTTGAGCAGTGACATGATAATCTGATAAACAAGAGAGCTACCAAGTAGCTATTGTACAGGTAGTATATACAGTGTGGATACATTAGTCATAGGAATGATTCATATAATAGGTGAGTGAAAGAGGTATACTGGGAAATTTCATCATGATGTTCAGAATAGCATCCAATTTAAAACATATACATTTTTTTCTGGAATATTTCTTATATATTTGGACTGTTATTGATAAAAAGTACATGAAACCACAGGAAGTGAATTCATGGGCAAGGGAGATATTATATAGGATTAACACAGACAATGCAATGGGAAACTGGAGAAATATTCCATTTAGATTTTAAGGGGATGTGATATGCTTTTTGTACAAATCAGAGTAAGCGAGAGTGACTAAAAGAACTTATTTTCTCCTGATACAGTTATCATCGTTTTCCTCTCTTGGAGACACAACTCAAAAAGACAGTGAAAAAATGTGGCAAAATGTCACCTCCTGTGCTAGCTATCACTGCTAAGTCTCACAAAACGTAGCATGTTTTAGATGAAAAGACTGAGAGAGAGGATAAGAGACCGGTGGGGCTCCAACAGCTGTTCTCTGACAGCATTAGGACTCGAAGTGCAGTCTTTTGCACAAAGTCTCAATTGTTCTCTCAATATCTATCCACTTTCAAACTTTGGGGTTCCATCTTCTGGCCGTGGATCAAGTCCCTAAAGCTCTGTCCAAGTCAGGGGCTCTGAAACAACCTTATGCAATCTGACATCTTGATCTTTAGTCTTTAGAGTTCTTTGAAGATCATCTCTGGACACTGTATACTTCATGAGGGTGGCTCTCATGTCTATTCTGGTCACTATTTTATTTTTTATTCATTATTTTGTGTCTTAGAAGTAATGAGTGCTTACTAAGCAGATAAATGCATAAGTCAATAAACAGATAAATAAAGCATCCAAACAGAGACAGTTTAAATTATCTTTGTAAACAGGTAGAAGTTAGTTGATCACATCCAGGTAAGTCATACATCAACTACAAGAAGAAATCAAGAACATGTTTAGTATAGAGACTTTGCTCTGGCTGTCTCTATTGTTTGGAAATTTTTTTTCTAGAAGTCCTTGACTGGTTCTTTCTCTGCCTTCAGACTATATCATCAATGACATCACCTAGAGATACTTTCTTCACTCCCATCTGGAGATTACTTCAAATCAACTCAGTTTTTCTCTTACTCTGATTTCTTGTCTTGATAGAGCTCCTCCTGAGGACTATCTGGTTGATACATTCACGTTTTTGTTTCTTTGCATATTGTTTATTCCACACATTTAGAATACTGGTTGTCAACCTCTTTGTTTTCACTACTAGTTACTCCTTTTAACTAGAGACCCCACAGGCCTTTAGTAATTTGTTTCTTAAGTAATGAGTAAAGTCAATGAAAATGGGCTCGAATCAGAACTTTGGAGGTCAAGGTCCAAGAGAAAGGTCAAGGTCTTTGTTGCTGAAGATTAATTAACACAGAAGTGCATAGCTGACCCATCTAAGGCTACATGTTTTTCCTGAATTTGGGGGACCTGCAACCCAGCCTAAATTTTCTTAGAAGAAGCCATCATACAGATTTGGCATGGGCTGAACTACTGTTATCATTTGGACCTTCAAATTAGGTAGCATATGACAGCATAGATTCTATTCTTCTCTTGACTTCAGTTCCATGGCTAAGATATCCAATTAATCTTTGGTCAAGGAGAAATTGCCATTATTTCTTAGGATACACAAAGTGTTCTTCTCATTGCTGGCCTTCAGGAAGACACCATGCTCCCAGATTGGTCCTTCTAGGATCATCAACTTCTTTCTGGCCACTATTGCTATTCTGAATCCTTCTGATTTTCTTTAATATAATTAGTATTTATTCTGGACCATTACTCCCATGTGATATAAGAATAAATGGTGGTCTAAAGTCCCCGTTGAGAGAGGGAGAAACGGAAGAAGTCCTGGCCCACAGTGACACAGCTGGAAAGTGACACTGAAGGAGGACTTTGCATCAAGATGAATCTGACTTTAGGGGCCACTTGTTTCTGCATCATAAAGGGAAGCTTACGTCTGTCCTGGGCTGCTCTTTGTCTTAGCCACAGTAACAGCTGGAGACTATGATGTCTACAGCCATCTTTAGTGTATATATATATATTTTTTAATACAAAAAGAAGAGGGATGGTGGATGTGGAAGGAAATTAAAAAGAAGCAAGTTGCTCTGGTATGAGAACCTGTGGATGTAAATGAGTTCTAGAATGTATGATAGATTTTTTGAAATAGGAAATACTCAAAGGGAATGTGGTAGGGGAAAGTAATGAGGAGAAAGAATAAATGTGATTGGAAAAGAAAAAGAAAGCACATGTATATAGGGGGTGGGGGATTGTGGGGTAGGTCGGGATATGGGTAAAAATGAGAAAGAATTTGTGTTACATACTGACACGAATTCCCCATTGTTGAGTGTGATTGTGAGCTATGTATAAAATGTACCAATAAAGAATTCAATTTAAAAAAAGAAGCAAGTTGTTTATGTACATGTGCTCACTTCCCAAGATGATTGTGAAATGTATGGAGTGCAAACAGGTACTGGTAGAAAATATAATTGCATGGCATTCCTTGCTTTCCATTGGCCATAAGCTTCCCAACTGCAGAGGCCTTTCTGTATGGAAAACTGTGTAGCTGTGTGTGTGTGTGTGTGTGTGTGTGTGTAGTGTTAAGTGACTAAAAGACCCCAATATTCAATAGTGCCAGGGTTGTGTGGAACTGGCGGGATTCAGCCCAGAGCATTCTACAATCAGCAGCTGGCTCCCCGGGGGGACCCAGCTCTTGTCACTTCCGCACCTTGTTCCCCCCCAGATCGATGGCTTCATCTTCCACTTCTGCCACCAAACTGCCTCTCTCCCCACAGGATGCCACAGTGAGTCTGACCGAAGTAAATCTGGCGCAGGCTGCTGGGCTGTCTCACTTGAGTGCAGGAAATTCCACCGTCCATCACTGTCCAGGTTTTTTCTGGGCAAGGCTACAGGTTCAGGGGATGGTCTGTCATTTCCTAAAAGGCACATCCTGTTCTTCAAGGCAAGAAGGCAGACTTGTCTGAACCCAGACTACACTTGCAATCATTTTTCTGAATTTTAACAGGTTGCAAAAAAATGAGACTTTGTCAATAGCGTATCACTCACACGAAGTGAATTGATAATAACGATTGCCATGGGTAGAATTGTCATTACCGTCATCTATCAAACAGTGATGAAATGCCATGTTGCACTGAGCATTAGCTCTGTTCATTCTCACATCAGTTCTCTGAAGTATGATTGTTATTCATTTTCCAGGGGCTCAGAGATGTTAAGGAATATACCCAAGGCCAGGCAGTAAGTGGCGGAAGTGGATCTGAACTCTGTAGAACAGCTTTGGTAAAATGTGAACGATTCATACGATTTGAGGAGAAACCAGACTATTGAGCTTCTGTTCTTAGGAACCTTAAGGCTAATAGCTCCCTACTGGGGGCTATTGTGGTTCCTCGGGGTCATTTGACAATGTCTAGAGACATTTTAAAAAGTTAGTTATTATTACTTGTTAATAAACTGAGTTTACTGGTCCATTTTAGGAATGTATTATGATACATTCATCATTGAGAATTTGTTTCGTGTATAGTGGTATATCTTGATTCTTATTTTTCCCATTCCTCTGCCCTCTCTGCAAACCCCCACTTCCCCCTATACATAAATGTTGTTTCCAAAGTTTTCCCTTTCCTTACTTTGCTTTCCTCGTCCCCGCAGAGTTTCCCTTTCCCTTTGAACATTTTCTTCCTATTTCACAGTACCTGTCATACATTCTGGACCTCATCTACACCTTCAGTTTCTTACACTAGAAAAATAATATGGCATTCACATATCTATCTGTGTGTTATTTAGTTCACTTATGAGTATATCCTCGAGGTACATCCATCCAGCTATAAATGTCCCTGGTTTTTCATTCTTTATGACTGTGCAATACTCTATTTTAGAAATAAAATTATTTTTATTAAACAGTTGCACATATTTATAGTACACAATGTGATACAACACACACTGATCAATCTGCATAGCTAACATTCCCTATCATTGTCATTGCATGAGAGAGCCTTTGCACCCTCTTCTAGCATCATGTGCTATTATAAACTATAATCATCCTGCTGTGCTGTTAAACACTGTAGCCTATTCTTTCTATCTATTTGTTTTGGTGCTCATTAGACATCTGCTTTCTGTCTCCTTTTACCTGCTTCTAGGAATCAGTGTACATTCCACCTGGCTTTTATCCTAGCTTCCACATGTAGGATAGGACACGTGGTAATTGTCCTTCAATGCCTACCTTATTTCCCCTAAGACAACATCCTCCAGTTCTGTCCACTTTGGAGCAAGTGACAAGATTTCATTCTCTCTGTACTTGAATAATATTGCAGTGTGTGTGTGTGTGTGTGTGTGTGTGTATATATATATATATATATATATATATATATATATATTCCATGTTTTCTTTATTCTTTCATCCACTGGGGCCCTAGGTTGATTCCATGTTATGGTTATTGTGAAGAATGCTACAATAAACACAGGACTACAAATATTTCTATGCTGGTTTTATTTTCTTTGGATATATACCAAGAAATGAGATAGTTGTTGTTATGTTTTATATCTAAATATCCTCCCAGAGCCTCACAGGTGGGATTTGGGGGAGATGGCTGGATCCTGTGTGATATTAATTCCTGGGGTATGATACTAATTAGTTCACTGATGGGTTTAGAGCTGGATATGATGTTGGCAGGTGATGCCTGGTGGTAAGAGGTGGGTTCTTGTGGAGTGACCTGGAGTGGGGTATAACCTTCCTCCTCCCTTTGTCTCTACTCCGTTTCCTGCCTTCCCTTTCTGCCATACCTAACCTTGCCTTTGAGGCAGCTGACTATGGACTAAAACCTCTACAAACTCTGAACCAAAATAAATCTTTCTTCCTTCAACTTGTGGATTTTGGGTATTTTGTTCCAGCACTGAGAAAATAACTAAGACAGATGAATCATATGGTAGAATATTAGTCTTTTGGGGAACCTGTGCTCTGTTCTCTATAGTAACTGTACTATTTTACTGTACAATCCCACCAGTAGTATATGGATATTTGTGTTGCATTTCCTCCACATTCTTGTCAGCATCTGTCATTTTTTTGTCTTGTTTGATAACAGTCATTCTTCCTGGGGTGAGATGATGTCACTGTACTTGTGACTTACATTTCCTTAGCGACTAATGACATTGAGCATTTTTTCATATATTTGAGTACTGACATTTTTTGAGAACTATGAAATAATTTGTTCATCTTAAATTGTTTTTTGTATTGAGTTTGTTGAGCTCCTCATACAGTAATTAATCCTAGATCAGATGAGTAGTTTGCAGACATTTTCTCGCTTTTTAAAGTTTCCTTTTCATTCTCTTAATTGTTTTCTTGGTTGTACAGAGCTGCTTAGTTCGATATATTGCCATATGTCTGTTTTGCTTCTGTTGCGTGAATTTTGGGAGTTTCATTATAAAAGCATTGCTTGTACTGAGGTCTTAATGAGTTTCTATCATGCTTTCTTTTAGTATTTCATAGTTTCATGTCTTAGATTCAGGTTGGATCCAATTTGATACGAATTTTGGATAGGATGAGAAATGGGAGCCAAGTTTCAGTCTTCTGTATGTGAATATCCAGTTTGTTCAGCACCACTTATTGAAGAGGCTTTCCTTACGTGAGTGTATGTTTTCGGCATCTTGGGAAAGAATCAATTGATTGCAGCTAATTAGGTTTATTTTCGTGGTCTCTATTCTGTTCTATTGATCCATGTGCCAGTTTTTATGCCAGTACTATGTTGTTTTGCTACAGTGACTCTAGTATATCTTGAAATCAGGTATCATGATCTATCTAGCCTGGTTCTTTTTGCTTAAGATTATTTTGGCTGTTGGAGATCTTTTGTACTTGGATATGAGGTGTTGATTTTTTTCCCCTGATTTTCTGAAGAATGCCACGAAACTGTAATGGATCTGAAAATTGTGTTCTAACAATGCTGATTTTTCCAACTATGAACATGATAGGTCTTTCTAATTTTCTCCTTTCATTCACTTTTTTGTATCGGTGTTCTGTAATTTTCATGGTAGAGTTCTTTACTTCCTTGGTTGTTCCTAGTTTTACTTTTTTTGGAGCTATAGTGAATGAATGGGACTGCTTTCATGATTTCTTTCTCAGCAAGTTTATTATTGATGGCTAACAATACTATTGAGTTTTGAGTACTGATTTTGTATTAGGCTACTTCATTCTCTTTGTATGCTCTTAATTTTTTTCTCTTGCTTGAGTGCTCTGGCTAAAATGTGCCATATTATAGTGAATAAGAGTAATAAGAGTAATGTTGTTCTAGGTCTTAAAGGAAATGCCTTCAGTTTCTCTTCCTTCGGTATGATGTTGGCTCTGGTTTGACATTTATAGCCTTTATTATGTTAAGTGCATTCCTTCTGTACTTAATTTGCTTAGTTTAGTGCTTTTCTTTTGTTTTGTTTTGTTTTGAGACAGGGTCTCGCTGTGTAGTTCAGGCTGGCCCTGAGCTCACTATGTAGCCCAGGCAAGCATTGAACTTGGCAATCTTCCTGCCTCTGCCTCCCAAGTGTTGGGATGACAGACATGAGCCACCACACCCAGCATTGTGGTGTATGGTACTGATTGCTGGCAGCATGAGTTACCACCATGCCTGCTATTGTTTTATGTGGTTACTGGGGACTGAACTTGGGACCTTGCGCTTGCTAGCCAGGCGCTGGAAACACTGGGCTAAATCTCCAGGCCAATTTGTTTAGTTTTTAAAAAGCATGATGGGCTGTTGAATTTTATCAACCTCCCTTTCTTCATTTATTGAGATAATCAAGAGTTTTATTCTGCTCCTGTGGTGCTTTACATTTGTTGCTTTGCATATGTTAAATCATTCTTGTATCCCTGGGACAAATCCCTCTGAACCATGGTGAGTAATCATTTTCATTTTCTGTTGGAAATGCTGGCTGGATTCAGTTGCTAGAATTTTGTTAGGATTTTTGCATCTGTGTTCCTCAGGGATATTGGTCAACATTTTTATTTTTTCTAGTTCTGCCCTGTCTTCCTACCAGGGTAATATTAACTTCTGTATGTGACTTCATAGTATGAGTTTGAAAGGGCATCTCCTATTTAAATTTTTCTGGACTAATTTTAGAGGAATGAGCTCTTCCTTGAAAATTTGGGTGAATTCAGCAGTCAAACCATCTAGTCTTTGCTTTTCTGTGTTGGGAAAACTTTTTATTACTAATTCCATCTCCTTACTCACTATTTCTCAAAAGTTTTAGGTCTATAAAGAATTTGCACAGGTAGTACAGATGGTTAACACATCTAGTTTGTCCTAATGTTGGCATCAGTATTGTACATTATAGCAATGAAAGCAAGGATATTACCAAAGTATTAAAGAAACCCTCTGCTTTTTTTCAGGTTGAGTTGCCACTGCCTAACGTCCCTTTTCTTTTCCAGGATCTCATCTAGGAAAAGCATCCTTTTCACCTGTCTCCTGAGGCTCCTCTCAATCATGACGGTTTTGAGATTCTCCCTGTGTTTGATGACCTTGACAACGCCATCAGTACTGGCACAGATGTTTTGCAGAACGCCCCTCAATTTGGAGTTGTCTGATGCTCTTCTCACAATTAGATTTGAGTTATCAGTTTTGGAAGGAAGACCGTGGAGATAAAGTGCTGTTCTCATCACGTCCTATCAGGCCACATACTGTCAACACGACTTGTCACCGTCGGGGTTGACCTCGCTCACCTCTGCGATGGTGCATTTGTCAGGTCTCTACTGGAGAATTATTCTTTCTACCCCTTCCTTCCATACTGCAACTCTGGAAGGAGGTCACTCTGTGTCACTCACGTGTATTACATGCCACCCATATGATGGCCGGGTGGCTATAACTTATTTGGGACTATTTTGCATGGAGGTTTATCTGTCATCTCCATTTATTTAATTATCCAGTCCCTTGTTTATATTAGTGTGGGCTCATGAATATTTATTTGATACTTTGTATTATGATCCAACTCTATTCCGTTACTCAAATTGTAGGTTTGGTCGTTGGCTCTATGGCATCTTTCTGTCCCCCTTTGATTAAGTATAATAAGCTTATACTGAACACCAATGACGCCCTAGTTTTTGTTGTCACAAGTCCCCGGCACGTGTTCACATCCCATTTTTGTTTGTAATTGATCTTCACATTATAATAGCTCTCAGCAAGTGGAGCTGGTATGTTTTCTCCTGTACACATTCGTTCTGTTTTTGGAATAGAATCTGTAATTTATCCTTCTCACTTCTACCGCTAAGAGGACACGCAAATTCTTGTAAACAAGAGAATAAAAGAACACACTTATGAATGAAGGCAAAGCCAGGTCGTGCAGAGAAAGTCAGTGCTTATGACACGCGCATTCCACCTCTAGCACAGCCAAGCACATGCTTAGCAGACTGAGACCGATTCAGAGAGAGTAAATTATCACCTAATGTAGACTCACTTTTCTTGACCCTCACTCAGCACACACAGTGATTCCTGGCTGGGAGGCAGCCATGTGCAAGGGAAAGGCAGTCAGGTTTGATAACTGTCTAGTACTGGCTCAGCCACTGCCTGACTGTGTGACACAGGGACAGTCACTCAACCTCCTTGAATCGTCTGGAGACTTACTCATAAAAGGAGGCTGAGGACAGCTACCTCAAAGAGTTGTGGGAAGCAATGAAATGGTAAATATGAAGTACTATTCTCAGCGCTACATACTGTGGATGTTACTTACACTGAGGAGACCCAGCTCCCTGTACATGGAAACCCACCGACAGGGTAACGAAGAGAGAAACATCTTTTGGAGAAAGACGGAAGCCCAGACAAGGTTGTTCACTGCTGTTGATCTTGTTTTCTTCATTTATGAGTGATAAAGTGGGGAAAGATGACTTTTAAACTTCCAGAGATGTGAAAACCCTGACATTCTATTAAATATGCATTGAAAGGCCAGAGATTTAGCTCAGTGGTTCCAGCGCCTGCCTCGCAAGTGCAAGGCCCTGAGTTCAATCCCAGTAACCACATACAATGCTTGGGTGTGGTGACTCACGCCCACCAGCCATCAATACCACATACCACAGTGCTGGGTGTGGTGGCTCATGCTTGTCATCCCAGCACTCAGGAGGCAGAGGCAGGAGAATTGCTGAGTTCCAGGCTTGCCTAAACTACATAGTAAGCTCAGAGCCAGCCTGAACTACAAAGCGAGACCCTGTCTCAAAAAAAAAAAATATGCACTGAAATAATGAACATTAGGTACTTAAGATACATACAGACATACCCTACTCCAGGGAGAACTATAGGCCATAGATTTTACTTATCCTCATGGTGTCTCCACATGGAGTGTGCAGAGAAAATGCTTCGATTCCCTACTAATCCTCTGTCTTTGTGATTTATTTTTTTGCCATCTTTAGTCAGGAGATTTGAGGATAAAGACCTTAGGAGGGCAAAGAAGGGCAGACCAGGAAAGGTCAGGCGATAGAAGCCTGGTTAGTGAGAGGTTCTTTTGGTCTGGATGGTCAAGGCATGGAAAAAGGCAGGGTAGGACTGTGGAGACTTGGTGGTGGAGGTGGGCGTGGGGGTGGGCAATAGGCAAGTGAGAGCTCCATGGAGTTCCAAGCAGGTGGCGGAAGACAAAATGGTAAATGGTGAAAGTTTTCTGTTGGAGCTTTTGAATTGTCTTAAGAATTTCAGCCCCGGGGGCCAGGGATATCGCTCAGTGGTTCCTGTACCTGCCTTGCAAGTGCAAGGTCTGGAGTTTGATCCCTGGTAACCACAAACTGGCCGACTCACGCCCACCAGCAATCAGTACCACACACCACGATGCTGAGTGTGGTGACTCACACCTCTAATCCCAGCACTTGGGAAGCAGAGGCAGGAGGATTGCTGAGTTTTAGGCTTCCCTGGGCTACACAGTGAGCACACAGCCAGCCTGAACTATAAAGTGAGACCCTGTCTCAAACAAAAATCAAAACAAAACAAACAAACAAAAACCAAAAGAATTTCAGCCTAGGATGGAAGGACCCTTAGACCTTTTAACACACCTGTGCAATGGCTTGCTCTATGTTTCTACTTGGACATCTAATGAGCATAATATCATATCCCACCCAAAACCAAATCCCAGACCTTTTCTCAACACCTTCTCTATATCATTTGAGGATCCTTTGATCCTTAAATGGCCCCAGCAGCCTTAGAGTCCACTTGATTCCAATTTTACTTCAGTAATCATATCTGTACGCTATGAAATTTTTACCAGTGCTACAGCCAAATAACCAAGCAGAGTCTTACTATTTGCCTTCCCCTTACGCTACCATCTTGTCCAAATCACCCTTCCACTTTGCCTGCGAGACTGGAAGATCTCCTGGTCGTTTGCCCTGTTTGTACCCTGGTGCACCAGCAAGCGTAAGGGTAAACGCGTAAGCTGGGGACTGTTGTCTCAAGACCTTTCGATAGTCCTTAGTGCACAGCGTGCACATTTTTATTGTCTACACAACAGGAGGGGTCATATCAAATTCAAGAGTTTCTGCACAGCAGAGGAATAGTCAACTGAGCGAAGACACAATATATGGACTTAGAAAATAGATTTGCAAACCATACCTGTGATGTCCTCTGGCTGTCTAGATCTTGGGACTTGTCATCTTCTATATCACATGACAATTCTCTCTCTCTCTCTCTCTCTCTCTCTCTCTCAGTGTCACTGTCTTTCTCTCTCTCACCCACATACACCTGCTGTTCTGTTTCTCTGGAGATCTCTCCCTCATATGAAATTAAATATAAGATTGCTGTATTGGTGTCTAAAGCCCCTAACTTCACACTTCTATCTGCTTACTCCCTTGGTCCAAAAGCCAGCAAATTTCCCTATACACAGATCTGATTTTGTGATTAGAAGGTGAGTGGGACACAGCGTCACCCTCCCTGTCCACTCTGCGTCACCTGTGGCTGCTTTCCGGCCCCGCGGCAGAGGTGAGTGGTGGAATGGAGACCGTGTGCTGCTCAAAGCTGAAAAGCTGTGCGCTCTTCCTTTACAGACAGAGACTGGTGAGCCCTGCTCGAGGCTCATGCTCCAGCTTTGCGATTCTCTGCACTTCTACGCCTAAGAGTTATTTCCTCTACCTCAGGCCTTTGCACTTGCGGGTTCCTTCTGTTTGCAATGCTCTTCCCTCTGATATCTGCAGGACTCATTCCTTCCCCCTGGGGCGGGTGTTACAGAGCGTCAATAACTATTGTTTTGGGAGTTGCCCGAGGAATTGGTCCATTACACTGCTAGGCGTGTCCAGGTAGATCATGGAACTGTGGTCTCTGTTTTAGCCCCGTCCCCTTTCCTCTCTGGTGCTCTCCCCCGCCATGCTCTGAGCCACCATGCTCTCAGCTCCGCCATGCCCTTCCTCTGTGATGTTTCTACCTCAGAGCCAGCCAGCTAGGGACTGGGTCTGTTGAGTCTGAACCACATTAAACCTCTCACCCTTTAAGTTGTGGGTGTTAGTTATTGTAGCTCAGCAACAAGGAAGCTGACCAATACACCCTCCTTCAGGTTTGGGCCCAAAGCTATTTTCTCTACTCTCAGTACCCCTAGTCCTCTTTCTTGTTCTTCTTCTTCATACCACCGATCATATGTCACTTATTGTATATTTTACTTATTTTGATTTTAATCTGCATTTCCCTATTCAGTGTAAATTCCTGAGACTCTTTCTTGTTAACTTGTCCTTGTGCTGTGGAACAGTAGCTGGCACAGAAATGTGGAGTGGTTGAAGAGATACATCATAATCTCTAGACAATTTCATTCCGCTTCTTGAATAAGATGCCTTGGCTGAGGCCTGCAAATACAGACCCACTAGGCCTTCACATGTTTATCTAGCCATGTTATGCTGCATGCGATCACACTGACATAACAGCAGGCAAACAAAATATAATAGAAGCATATACCATTTCCCTGAGACTAAAAACAAGAAGCAGATGCTTTGGCCACCACAAACTTTGTCTTTCTCTCTCTCTCTTTTTTTTTTTTGGTGATAAATCTCCCACCGTCCTAAGCATGTGAGTTCTTGTGCTACTGATTCCCTTGCCCTTTGACTTTCCCTGAAATGGCCATATTTGCTTTATCTGGGCTTATTATCTTCAGATCCCTCGCTATTTGTTCAGAGCATCTCAATCTAATCCTTTAATTCCATTTAGCAAATAGGAATGGAAAGAATAAAAAAAGAGAAATCAACCTCTGGCATAGATGCTGTGAACAAAAGTAAGCTGTCTGAGAAATGGACATTTATCCTTTTTGTTAAATACCCCCTAAGAGCCTGCTGGGCAGTTTTGAACCTCTGCTCTGCACTGAAGCAAACTGTGGGTTTTCATGGTGGGGATGAATGGAAAGGTTGTGGGGATTTGGTGGTGCTTCTCTGAGATCCTCCATTAAATTCCTATTTAATTGCCTATGAAGTATCAACCACCATATTTTTACACCCCTTTCCTGAATGCACTATAACATCCCTATATGTAGATGTACCTATAGATAAAGATTTAGTTGGGGACACAGTCATCCTTTGGGATGTAAGGTGGTTGGTTCCTGGGCCGCTCACAGGCACCAAGTCCTACGGAGAGTCTAGTCCCTTTTATACAGTGTGACAGTATTTGCCTATGACATATGCCTATCTTCTGTACTGGCCAGTTTTTTTTTTTTTTTTTTTTTTTTGAGACAGGGTCTCGTTTTGTAGTTCAGGCTGGCCCTGAGCTCACTATATAGCCCAGGCAAGCCGCTGCGAACTCAGCAATCCTCCTGCCTCTGCCTCCCAAGTGCTGGGATGACAGGCGTGAGCTACCACGCCCAGCACTGTGGTATGTGATATTGATGGCTGGTGGGCGTGAGTCTCCACACCCAGCATTGTAGGTGGTTACCAGGGATCGAACCCAGGATTTTGCACTTGCGAGGCAGGCGCCGGAACCACTGAGCTAACCCTCTGGCCCGAGGCAGATGTTCTTAAGCAGGTTGCCCTTGGGATTTCTTCTCAAAGCAAAGTTTTTCATGGTGGCAACTTTGAGCGAATGAAGGGCCTTTCTAGTTCTCGCACGCCATTAAGCCATTTTCCCCAGTGTCCTGATCCAAAGTATTTGGCTTCTTTTTAATGCTAAGCTTTTAGCAAATAAGTTCTCTTCTGTTCCAATTTTACAGGCCCTAAAGTTGTAGGAACTTCTTTTCTCTACAACCCTCCTGAAGTTCCTCTTTCGGATTTACTCTTGGTTTTAAATGCTTAGGAGTAAACAGAATTCCTATTCGATGTCACTGGTGAGCCAAGTCCAGAGCTTCATCTGCTGCTGGAGTTTTTGATCTGCAACTTGTTTGGCTTGAGCCTGGGGTGTGCTACCTTGTCCCTGCTGGGACTTGAGCCTTCACACATAGAATCATTGGATTCAAGTTAGTCAATCCTCTGAGATGCTCAGGATTCTGAGTGTCATACCCTCGGATGGTTCTCCGTCCTCTGTATCCTTGCCTCTGGTTCTATGCAGATTTCTCAAGGTACTGAAGATTTCCCTAGAGGGTTATTGTTATCCCTTACCATGGAAGACATGAATCACTTTCCCCCGATTCCTTGCTTCTAGCTCTATGAGACTACTAATGTCTGGAACTGGAAAAAGAACAGACAAGTTATCAATCCTCTTTCTTGCATGATTTCTAAATTAAAATCAATTATGAGGCAGTTTGAAGTCTCTACTACTAGGATGTGGGGGATGGAGTAAATGGTCCCCATATTGTTTCTTGGCTTTTCTCATCCAAATTATTTTCTGTATGTCCATCTTAGAGAGTATTTTATAGATTCTAGGGAAAGTTAGGAAATATCTTTTCCTGCTTACTCCGCCGTTTGGAGGTCTAGGTGGCTACTTTGTTCTCAGCAGTAAACTGCCTCTCCTGCGATGGTGCTCATTTCTCTCCTTGCCAAAGTGTGGAAGTAGCTTCTCAACTCTGAAATGTCTTTCTGCCATATGGAATAATAGGGTGTTGCTGACATTCAGAAAAGGCAAAGGGTTGTTTTTAGTAATAGAGTAGTTATAATTTCTTGCAAGCCTTATGTTAAGTTCTTCGTAAACCTTATCTCATCTATTTTTCACAAATCCCTTTAGGATAGATGCACTTGTGATCTCCATGGGGTTGAAGAGACAACTTTAGGAGGCTTGAATGAGGTCACTGAAGGTCACATAGCCTCTACATGGCAGAGATGGGGCTTTATCCTGTCTCTGGCTTTCTCATAGGTGTTCTTTTTATTGGCTCCCCCTTCCCTGCTCAGTGACACTACACCCTCCCCCCACCTTAGGCCTCACACAGATTTTGGGGGTTTCTGCAAGATGTGCAGATGGTTCTCTCTGATGTAAGGATAGCACCTCTTTCCACTGTGGGATTCATTTATGTCTGCGTTTTAAATTGTCAGTAATCCTTATGCACCTGGTTGAGGCGCTTTGCAGGTAGAGGCACCCGTCAGCGTCACCAGAAGGGGGCCTTCACCTGTACCGGGCGGTGCCTCATTCTTGATAATGGCAAAGCCTGGAAGCATTCCTTTAGTAAAAATAAGTGCATTTGTTTAAAATGACTAAAAACCATCATCTCAGAATATGAAAGCCAATGATTTTCAAATACGTGGTCCTTCAATCTATCCACACATTAACCCAATGTTCAGCAAATTTCTGCTGTATATATGGTTCAGATATATTGCCCTAGAGAAGGTTTCATTTGACTGGGGGAGGAAATGCGAAGAAATTATATTTTTTTCTCTCTCTCTTTTTCTTTCTTTCCTTCTTTTTCTCTTTCTTTCTTTCTTTCTTTCTTTCTTTCTTTCTTTCTTTCTTTCTTTCTTTCTTTCTTTCTTTCTTTCTTTCTTTCTTTCTTTCTCTTTCATTCCTTCCTTCCTTCTTTCCTTCTTTCTTGCTTTCTTTGAAACAGGGTCTCACTTTGTAGTTCATTCTGGCTCTGAGCTCACTATGTAGCCCAGGCAAACCTGGAACTGAGCAATTCTCCTGCCTCTGCCTCCCGAATGCTGGGATTATAGGCGTGAGCCACCAAGCCTGACATTTGTGGTATGTGGTACTGATTGCTGATAGGCATGAACCACCATGCCTAGTACTGTTGTATGTGGTTACTGGGGATCGAACCAGGGACCTTGCTCTTGCTAAGCAGGCGTCAGAACCACTGAGCTAAATCTCTGGTCCAAGAACTAGTTTTAAACTAATATGATATATTCAAAAGCAATATGATACGAGAAAAGGGCTACATGAGGAAATGAAGGAAAAGAGTAACTCTTTGTGGATATTCTGATAAAAAAGTTAGAAAAGGTAATGTTCCTGGGGAAAGCTGACAAACTAGTATAGAAGTAAAAAACATAACTGTCAGGGTGGATTATATATAATTTTAGGGGGAAAATAATCTCACAATTAAAACTGTGATTAGGCCTAGTTTTCCTTCTTGCTTTTTTTTTTTTTTTGCTTTTTGGAGACAGGGTCTCGCTTTGTAGTTCAGGCTGGCCCTGAGCTCACTATGGTGCCCAGGCAAGCCGCCGCGAACTCAGCAATCCTCC